>LKNJ01000919.1:161579-193381 GCA_002120245.1 Maccullochella peelii
CAGAAAAAGGATAAAGATAGTAATTTGTTCTTTTTGTTGACTTGGCCTTTTTTTTTTTTTTTTTAAGCTTTAATGGAACAAAGCAAGTATAGTATTGAAAGGAGTTTGAGGGGGTTAAAGGTTAAAAACAGCATACTCTGATTTTACTGGAAGCTACTATATTTAGAGATGTATTTTTGATAAACCTCAATATCCAAATCAACCCATATTAGTCCATAAGGTAGAGTTTTCTAAGAAATGTTTGTTTGAGAGTAAAAAAAAAATAAAAATCAGTGTTTACGTATTCAGGAACAGGAATATTCCCAAGAAGAAGACCAAGAACTGTGAGCTAAATAAAAGATAAAAGCTTTGGATTTTCTGCGTTTCGCTCCATCACCCACCTCTGGCTGCATCATGTTGTCACCTTTGATCAGTCACTCATGTTTTAATGCATGAAGTCACAGAGAAGTGTCATGTTGCTGTGATAGTCACACTGAATTTCATCACACCCCTGAGAGATTTGACAGGGCGAGCATTTTTGTGGAAGTGGAAGACGGCACCTTTTTTTTTTTTTTTATCTCTGTGCATCTGATTTAAATGTTGTATTTCCTTTTATTGATCTGTGTATTTAACTTATGTGAGTATACACTTAAAGATAAAGCATAATGACAAAGTTGTGGATATAAAAAAGAAACAATCCAGCAATAAAACATGACAGTGGACAAAAAGAAGTCAGAAATCTAGTAAAAATCTGTATGTATACTGAAAATCAAATGGGAAGGAGCATATACAGTATGATATTCCTTCTGTCTAGAATTAAACTTGTTTTGTAAGAATATGTGCCAAATCTTTCAAATGCAGAAAAATCACTGTCCATTACTCTGGCTATCTGTCTTCCTGCTCTGAACCCGTCGTCCCTGGAGGAGAGTGATCCATTCATCACCGGATTCAAACACTTCACACTCGGGTAGTGTTCTGTGTCCTGACCTGTTCATTCCCGGCCCAGCGAGAGGGAGAACAGAATAAATATGCCATCAGTCGCGGCAGGAGTGCTGACTTACAGCAGGATCAGAGCAGGAAGATGAACTCTCTCATTTTTCTAAATCTAAACCGAACCTAAACCTCTCCTTTCTCGCCTTTTACTTTAGACCGTCCATCTGACATTATGAGAAACTACAGTCTCTGGTGCAGGGTTGTGCTCTCAATCAATGAGACCTACTTGCTTAAAAATAGCAGTCCTCATCTAAATAGCTGGTTAATATGGGGAGAACAAAATGGGGAGTCTATAGATGAGTCTATAGTACAGACAGGGCTGCGTTAATCCTCTTCTCAAGTTAGTTCTCAAGTACATATATCCCCAGTTGGAATGGAACCAGAGCCACATTGCATTTGTATGATATGCATCTTAACCACCCGGTCACAAGAGCACCCAACACATGGTGCATTTTACCAAACAAGCTTGCAGCTAATTATTAATTACCACACAATGAAACTGGGGCCTTTGAGGACCCTGAAAGTCTGGGGCCCCAGGGCTGTTTCTTGTTTTGCCTGGTTGGTAATCCAGTCTTGAGTGCAGGTTAGCTGTTGGTGCACCGCAGGCCAAAATGACCACTGATAGGGCAGCTTTAGCTAATCGTATAGCTCAGATACAGTGCAGTTCAGGCGAGGGTGGACATGACATTCAGGGGTGCAGTGTCCCAGAGTACATCATAGATTTTTCAAAGATTCTTTGGGGGTCAAGTGGACAGAATTACAGCATTTAGATAAGCGCAATGAGGTGACTGCACATGTAAACTATCCCAAAAAATCGATTTAGTGTAAACAAAGACATCTTATTTCATATGCACTCCCCTCTGAAGATAAAACAACGAAATATTCGGATGATAATATTTAGCATTAAAAACTCTGTGAAAAACATTGTGATGAAAACACAACTTGGCACTTCTTTAAATGTGAAAATAACACATTAAAATGTATGCACGTCAAAAGGCACAGAAGCTACTCAGCATCGACTACATAATCTGCCGTCAGCCATTTTTTGCCATAGTCCTTAAGAGTTTTTTGTTCTCTTCTATGAGCCTGTTAACACGTTTCTGTCCATATTTACTGATAAATTGATGATCCTTTGGGGAATGTATACATTTGTCGACCCACAGGAGAATGTATATACACTCCCCAGAGATACTATTTATCCTGTATTTAACATTTTCCATAACATATCCATATAATTCATGTCGTGAGAAGAACCAGAACAGCATCAGCTTCTTGATGTTCTCTTTAGTGTGTTTGAAATTCACCACTCATAATACTGCATATATATCCTGTTTCTTTCAGCAGTAGAAAGGCACAGCTGTTGATCTAGTACACACTGTTTTCATGTCTGTATTCAAGGACAATTTTTGACTTTTAGTGGTAAAATACTTGAAGCCAAATACCAGATAAATAGGAAGCAGCTCAGTCAGAGGTAAAACTGCTGGACAACCTCAATGTGTAGCACGTGGAATTTCATCATATGGTGTTTCCTCTTATGCTTCGCGGACAGCTGATGTTATGCATTTTATCAGCACGTATTTATGAACACAAAGGCTGTTTATAGTCACCAGTACATGAGCTCAGCATGCCTGTCTGATCTCTACACCAGCACTGTGTAGCTTGTGGGTCGCAACACAAAATTAATATGGCAGAGTCATTGAGCCTTAATGTTGTTTCCTCCCAAACTTCATTTGAATTAAATTAAAATGGATTATAATTGAAGTTGCCAGCCATGGAGATAAGTTAAAACACTGTATAATAGGGGGAGCTATGTTTAGTTTCGTGACCATGAACCCGTATTTGTGGCAGCATTAGGGACATTTTCCATGCAGCACGAGTAGAGCTTCACAGGGGCTGTGAGGGAATGGCAGTTCACCTGTAATTTGTTCGCCTAATTCTTTCAAATAGTCATATTTTATTGTTGCTTTTGATAAGAAAGACCACACACAAAACAAGCATACAGAATATGAAAACTACTTTTCAAGTCATGAAAAAGAGCCAAAAAAAAAAAAAAAAGAGCCACAGTTAAAGAAACAAAAAAAAAAAAAAGGGGAGACAGAAGGACCAAGAACAGCAGCAGCTGTGTGTGGGAGGATCAGCGTAGTGAGCAGTGAGGGGGGGCTGCTGAGGAGGAATGAAGCTTTGATGGACAAAGGAGACTGAAATGTTTGTAATGGTTTACTATATCGACCACATTGGTGCACATAATATTGTATTGAAACTGTGTATCTGCATAAGCTCTATTTGTTTGTATGTATGTGTGTGTGTACTAAAGAAAGAAATCCGCCTGTCTGACAGTTTTCTATGTCTAGGGCCAAATGGGATTTTATGCATAAATAAGTTGGGAGTCGGACAATTGAACCTGTGTGTGTGTGTGTGCGTGTGCGTGCGCATTGTTAGGGTCTCGGGCACCCTAGTGAACAGGAAAGTGACCGATTTTTTTCTGAAGCTAAATTTAAATTTTTTTTTTTTTTAAGGTAATCCAAAATCTGTAGTGTTACAATTCATTATCTGTAGCCTTGAAATATATATAGAGTCCAACTCGAGGTCCACTTACTAGTTTTTTTCCAGAACTTTCAAACATGTCACAAAAGTCTTCATCAGCAAATTAAGTTTGCTGAGTTGACACAGGTGCACATGCAAGCTCAGAAGGTGTTATGATTTCATTGATACCATTTTTAGGACTAATCGTCTGTGCTTGGCTTCAATTTTAAGTATGGGTTAATTCTTGACCTTTTGAAATAGTAGTTTGACAAAATAGTTGCAACTCAACGGCCAGTTTCTTGAGCTTTCAACTGTATTGTTTTTCAACGGTTGAAAAACAACATAACAGCCACTGAGCTCACATGCTCAACAGATCCACCTTCATGACAATAAAGGCAACTCCATCCGCTGATGAAAACCGTGTGATACGGTTGAAAGCTTGTAAGCTAGTAAGTGAACGGGGAAAAGTTAGTAAGTGGACCTTGGTGGGATTGTTTTATCATATTATTTCCAAGGTCAAAAAATGTTTAATCAAAACCAGAAATAACATCGAAAGAACAAAACTCCAGCATTTAGCCTCCTTATGTTATCGTGTAGGGAACAAAAACACTAAGTTAAGTGACCTCCATGGTTTTCTTTTTCCCCTTTAGAACAAGTCAAGATGCCCTTCATGCTTGCAGACACACATTCAACATTTTGCTGAAGATGAAACTAAAACATGCTGTATTCCTCTGCTGCCAGTTGCTTCTGAGGCTGGCTCCAGATTTCCCTCCTGTAAGGTTTATTGCTGTCCAGTTTGGTCCTAGCAGTCCATCAGCACAGGTGGTCAGAGTCACCCTGAGTTTCACTTTGGTTGGCTGGGCCGATGTTGAGCACAGCTGTAGATTTACGTGGGTTGAGCGCCTAGTGACGCGAGAAGATGTGGAGAGAGACCCAGAGAACAGCATAGGCTGTTTGTTCAAGCAGCTGGAAATTATGTGTTATATGCATTCAGTAGCAAAGCAGGAAGTATCATGATCTTGTAGGATGTTTGGTTGGATGGATGTCAAAAGTAGTTAGAGTTTGCCAGCGGAGACCATGCGTTTTGTCTACAAACAAACAGTGGGGTGGGGGTTTCTTTTAGCCCTGACCACAATCTTTCCCTAACCTTAAAGTGTGTATAATCAATACTTTTATATTAACAGTGGATCACATGATTACTTTTACTTGTAGTGAACCCCACGATTCTGCAGTCCACGAAGGTTTATAGCGTCTCTTTAGCAAATTGTCTTGTTTTTTCCCCACAACTTTGCCGTTTTGGTTCACTCTCACCGCAGTTGTTTCGGCAACAAAGCTCTAAAAAAAAACACAACCACATGCCACCTGCTGCAGCACACAGACAAAGTAGGCGACTAGCTGGTGAAAATAGTGGAGCGTTTAGCAGCTGAAGAGATTGATCTGAGGTTCATCAGGTGGACACAAACATGACTCCAAATGAATGCTAATATGCTCTGTATCTGCTGGATGTGTAAATAAGCAACTGTTTGGTAACAAGTTCCGCATATCAACTTGAAAGGTGATGATATGTCAGTATGTCAGTGTTTTGTTTACAGCTTGTTACAGAAACTCAGTGCTATCAGGCAACACTACTTCTCCACATCAAACTATTACTTTCATCCTCTGTCTCTCTTTATATTCCTCAGCTGTTGTTTACGTGGTCAGTCCTTCAGAGACAGGCTGACGCTGAGCTGGTGTCGTCCAGTATGTCTGAGAAAATAGAATCAGAGCGTGTCCCTGGGCTCGTCTCGCACATGGACACAGAGATGACTAGATGGTCCTCTGCTTCCCAAATTTAGAACAACTGCCTCTTGGCTCTCACCGTCTGATGGGGTTAAATTGCTTTAACCATTCTCAAGGTCAAAATTGTGGATCACTCGCCTCGCTTTGCATCAAACTGTGTGTTATCTGCAGGCGATGTGTTGGCAGTCGGGGAAGGTGTTGTCGCTGCTTTTCTGGGATGATTTCCAATAAGTGAATACTGCCGAGGTGCTCCTGAGCAAGGGCGCCAAACCTCTTATTTATACGTTGTATGTGGTATGAATAGAAATTGAGTTAGATACCAAATTAGAACCCTGCAGGATATAGTGTAGAGGAAAAGCCATGAGGTGGTTCTTTGTTCATAGAACATTACCGCTTAGATAATGGGCATATAGTATATCTGCATCCAGATACAGAACAAAAGTTAAATTAAAATCCACTATTCCATGCATATTATGGGCAACAGAAACAATAGCGTGTAGGAACTGTTCAGAATGAGTAAAAACAGAATTTAAAGTCCATATTTCTTTTATCAAACGTGTTAGCAAGTGGCAAAATCAAGCTATTGTCTTTGGTTTCAGGATAATCTCAGGTCCTGTGTGTATGTCGTTGACATTTAGGAGCTATTCTAACAAAAAGGACCTCATGACACTCACTAAACTGATCCGAACAGCAGACAAGCAAATTAACAAACTGTTTGTACTCCTCAGTGAGTAGATTGCTGTTATTTTGAGGGAAAGGTTACAAAGCTATTTGGTATTCAGATAACTGTTACAGGAGACACATGCAGTCCATGAAGGGCAGAAGAGAAAACATACCTGTCACACACACGCTGATCAGGGTGAGATAGGAAAATCATTTGAAATATTCTGTCATTTTCAGCTGTCATATACTTGACTGACTCCATTTTCAAGCGGCAATTTTCATCACATTAGACTTAATAGTTTGGAAAATATTATGTTTGACTGGAGGATACCAGATTGGAGGTGAGGGGGGAAATTGGCCTGTTCCGAATGTGCCGCATTGCCGCTTCAGCTGAAGGACATTTTGGCTCATCTGAACGTTTTTTGTTGTTCCTTCTTAATCTTAGCTTTTACTTTGATGAAGCAAACACAGACTGTCTTCTAAAGGAAGGGAAACATGCAAAGTGTATCAGAATTTACAGCCTTATTTTCAAATATAAACTCATCAGTATATTGATCGCAGCAGTTTTTTGTTTTTTTTTTAAACAGAGAGAACATGACATGATTTTAAAAGAAGAAATGGTAAAGAATACACATAGACCTTGATGCTGGTTCTATACCTTGACGTGACTTTCTGGGGATAAATCTTGTTGAATACTCCGGCAGTTCAGGGGAAATTATTTCAAACAGTGATGTGTGTCAAGATGTAATTATTTTAAACTATATATACTATATATTTTTCGCAGGTCTGGAGAGGAGGGGGGAAGATAGCAGCAGGCAGAGTGGATATGGAGATGGCAGAGGTAAAAGAGAGCCAGCAGGAGCCCACCTGTGTGTGTTTTGCATTGAAAAGACGGAGCCTGCCTCAGTGACTCACATTACGACTTGGTTTGATTAGTAATGACAAGCATGGTAGCATTTAGATGTTAGACACACTGTATATAGAAATGTATGTGTTCATGAGACACATACACTGCCACTTCTCCCAAAGCACCTCACAGTACCCTACACACACACACACACACACACACACACACACACACACACACACACACACACACAGAGTATGGGTGCTCTAGTGGGAACCAACTCCTCCTCCCCAAATGCTGTTGGTGACGTGCTTTATCCACTTAGCCACACAGGACTCACTTGGCTATGCCAACTTAGATCAGAGGCTGTGTGCTGTAGAATCAAATAGCAGCCGGCGGACAGTCAGCAGCCGGCGGACTCCCAGCACTGACATGAGGACTCCATCACACACCATTAAACCTGCAGTCAGAGGCGAAGGTGGGTAGAAGAGGAAGAGAAAGGCGTAAAAAGAGAGACAGAGATGGAAAGAGAATCACAGGTGATTTACACCTGCTGCTAGCAGCTCCTGAGAGACAACAAAGTCTTCTTAGGAAGGGCTCTGCCAGTGAGAGACAATGCCTTACAGTGGTTATTCAGACACGACAGACAGCTGCTGTAGTTTTTAAATGGTGAGTCACTTAGAGGAAAGCTGTCTTTCTGTCTGGTTTGTAGGATTTGTGACAAATAAATGGCAGTGGGAAAGGCAATGCACTACCTTTACCATTATAGCACTCTGACATCTGAGACACTTTGTGCTCTTCTTCTGCTCAGCGTTTGTGCTATAATCTTCCCATTGACACTGTCACGCTAATGGTTTGTCTTTCCTTTTTTGTCTCTCTCAGATCTGTTTTGTAAATCTGGACCCTCAGAAAACAGACTACCGTGATGACAAAAGCATCAAGGTAAGCGGAATCGTCGTCCACACTCTCTTTCCCTCCTGCATGATCCCCTTCTCTTTCCCACTTTTCATCTCCCAGGAACTCTGTTCATTGTATTTCACATATAAACATGGGCTCAGTTGCCATGAATTCAAAATCATTACCCAGAATTAGAGGTTTGATGTGTTTAGATAATATGCAGATTTTGCAGCTGGTGGTGGGTGATCAATATTCATTCCACATGGCTCAAGACTTCTCACAGGAATGATTTTATGATTATGTTTCTCTGAGTTGGAACCACAGAGAACACATGTTCAGTTTTGAAGTTGCTTAAAGAAAAGCTTTTTTTTTTTTAATCATCTAGCATTGTGTCTGTGCTCGTCATGTCTCCTGCAGAAATTGGCATCGGTGTCTCCAGACCTGCCAAAGCTCGTTGAATTACTGACTGTCCACCAGCCGAAAGAAAATGAAATCCTACTGCTCGGTGGCCTGGAAGCCCCAGACACTTGCCAAACACACCCACACTCCCTCTCTCAGGTGAGTTTGCAGTGATGTCTTTAAATTCTTTCAAGTATTTTCAGCCTTTGAATTAACCGGCCTGGAGTGTGCAGCAGAGTGTTGCAAGCTGTTCTTTTGTACCGTATTTGTTTTTGTGATTAGATTTGAACACTTTATGCTTAGGAAAAATCCACAGGAGGAAGTGCATTCATTTTATCTAGTAACTCTCCTCCATTCACTCCAATAAAAACATTCCCTTGTCTTCTGAGGCATAGAACTACGTGTTAGACAGAAAACCAACATTTGCATATACAGAAAATAACACTTGCAGGTACAGAACAACTGATGACTTTGAAACTTAAAACAGACATAACAAAATACAAACACAAACTATAGCGGCACCAACGGACCATTCCTTTCTGCTTTTATTGGTATTTATCTTTAAATACAATGTTCCCTTACAGCCATGACCATCTCATAGACCTTTTGATCCTCACCAAATACACCATTGTATAAAACTACTGTTAGAATCAATACACAGTCTGAGGAGCCTGCACAGACAATTCAGCTTGCATGAACAGGTCCATGAGTTAATGGCATATCGAATAAAAGGAAGAACAGAAAAAAAGAGCTAGATAAACACTGAAGGTTTTAGATGTTTATTATATTCTATCATCATTTGTGACTCAATGTATGTGTTGTCCACCAATCATGCATAAACACATGATTGGTGTTCACCTTTGTGTGTGTTCAGTATGTGTGTGTATGTGTGCATTTGTGTGTCTTTGTGTGTGCATGCATAATAGGTATCTGTACATGTTCTATTCAGGGTGAGCAGCAGCAGCAGAGAAGTACAGGCGTGTGCTTGGTTCAGTGTTCAGGACAGAGGCGCTCCACCCAACCTAGCAGCATCATCTTTGATATCAACAAGTTCCTGATTGGTCTGCAGTGGGGAAAGGAGCGACAGCTTCAGCAGGGGCAAGCAGTGGGGCAGCGGGTTGATGACGACACCAATCGCTCCATCTCGTCCATAGAAGAAGACTTCCTGACTGCCTCAGAACACCTTGGTGATGACAGTGAGGATGATGGCTTCAGAAATGGTGAGCCTCATTGCTTCCACCATAGAGGTTTTGTTTTTGGCCGCATTTTTGTGTTAGTTTGCACGATATCTCAAACTTTTAAACAGAGTTGGATGAAAACGGGCGGAAAGTAAGGCCAATGAACAAGTTATTCGTTTTTGGTGTTGATTCAAATTGGTTTCTCAACATTTTGACATACTGTATTGTTGAATATGTTGACTATTTTCTCTTGACTCACTGTGAAAATTACAGATGTATCGCATGATCACTGTGTATTTTGATAGAGATTAGGATTCAGTACAAATTTTGGTCACTGTTAAGTCATGTTAGTAATCTAGATACATTCCTACTTATATTGTGAATAGTCATAGATCCAAGAAAAATTGTTGACATTTATGCTTTGATTTTGTACACATTGATGCATGCTGTGCATTCAGATAAATATTGATTTAATTAATCATAATTTCCTTAAGTCCACTTTCTGTCCTTGCTGTGACCCAGTGTACAACAACACAGGAGTTACAGCATCCCACATCTGCCCATGTAAACATGGCACTATACAGCCTGAACAGCCTCACAGTGTTCCAGTGATACATTTGCGTTTACCTGCATGTTTAAGTCAGCACTCTGTCCATTCAAAACCTTAGAGACAATTTTGACCACATACTATGCAGCATGAAGTAGCTGTTCCTAAAAACGATTTGATCTTCCTTGAGCAACTAAGAAAAGAGGCAAACTTGAAACATGCATAGAAGTTTAATGCTGATTTTAAGATCATCTTTAAAAGCAGACCACACACATCCAAGTCCATCGAGTGCAACCACCATTATCCGCATTCACGTGGATAGTACTATGTTCAGTTCCTTATAACTGTAATATTTACATGTTTAGGTCTGTATCAGAAATAAGATGCAACACAGCCAACTGTACACTGGGTCAATGTAATGTTAGTATTTAGAATGATTTCTGCTGTGTGTGGATGGTGCCACAGTGGTTGTAGTGTTGAGGCATGACTGGATCATTGTTGGTTATGTCTTCAACCATCGAATGAATGATAACAGATCCCTCGTATCTCACATAGATACTGTATAATTTTAAGGCCAGCAAAATACTTTCATTGCAAAGTAAGATACAGGGAAAAGCTATTTCTGCCATTATTGCTTGTCATATTTGTTTTTACTGAGCAGATATCAGGTTTAAAAAACTAATACAGCATATTGAGTAGAATTTAAACCTTGCATTTCCTCCTGGGGTTGCAGCAACACTACCGAGGCAGTTGTGTAGCAAGCACTGAAAAATGTCTATACTAACTGAGAATGTATAAAACACAAGAGAGAAAGTATATAATTATTGCCATTGTGTTACCCAGTGATGAATGAAATGGATGGAAATAATTCTCTGGAATTTTGTCCACCGGGAAATTGAATGGGACCATAAAGACAGAAACAAGCTCCAATATTCAGTGAAGGGTAAAACAGGCTAATATTCTACTCTTGCTGTGACACTTGAAACTGATGGAGCTGCTTCCTAATCAGCGTGGACATTTTTCATTCCCTGTCTTTCTCTGTTGTTCCCTGTCTCTTCACAGAACCAGAGAGTGGTGACCTGGCAGAGAGCTTGGTAGAGGTTGCACAGAAACACCGTGTCAGACTTGCATGTCAGAGGGGACAGCTGGCCCATCATCAGAACAGCGAGGATGCCGAGGTGAAAAGGGAAGGGCATCGGCGAGCAAGCCTCCACACTAAGGAATCAGCTGGTCACTTTGCCACCAACCTGGCTGAGTCAGTACTGCAAGATGCCTTCATACGCCTCTCTCAAGATGAAACCTCCTTTGTCTCTGAGGCTGCTGTCAGTGTGTCCCTCTCTAGTCGTCCTTCAAAGACAAAAGAGCCTTCACAACAGCACAACTGCTCTTTTGAACTCCCCAAGATTGTTATAGTTCAAAGCCCAGACAGTTCTGACGGGGCTTTAGAATGGCCAGAGACCCAGGTGTCTCATGTGCCTGACCAGGATATCACTGCCAAAGCCAGAGAGATGCCAGAGAATGGGACACAGGCCCACATTACCCACCACAATGGAGGACACCCATCCAAACATGTAGAGGTGGCTTTGGCCTGTGCTGCCAGTGTCATTGGCACTATTACCACCCCGCAGCTGACAGAACAGCTTGCCATGGAATCGACTTCAGAGGAAGACACAGAGGAGGAGCTGCAGGAACCAGAGGAGAGAGGTGACTACTCCTTCTCCTCAGCCATGTGTGGCATGGCTCAGGTAGCTGGTGCAGTAGCAGCTGTGGAGCTAACAGAGGAGTCAGGGGAGTGCGGCGATTCTGACGCAGATTCCGCTGAAGTCTACACAGCATCCCGTGGTCTGATGTCTGCAGCCGAGGCCTCTACAGCCTTCACGCTGCACTGCAGTGTGACAGAGGGTACCAGCGTTGAAGCGTTTCGTGCCAACATTGCTGAGGTCCTACATAGGGAAGCAGCTGAGGTGCTCACTCAGCCAGAAGGCTACAGGAGTGTAGCCCACCTGCTGGAGGCCACGCATAACAAGATAGTAGATGGCATTACTTGTCCAAAAAAATCCTACATGGATGAAAGAGAGGTGGATGACTTAATAAATGAGGTGGCAGACAGCCTATTCAAGCATGCTTTAGAGAAAGCAAAAAAGAAAAAAGAACTGGAGGGTACTGGAAAAGATGCGGCAAACCTCCAGGTTTTTCTGCAGGACAGTGTAAACAATTTGCTCTTTGATATCCTTTGCCTGACACAGAAGAAAATCAGTCACATCTCTAGATGTGACCAAGGGTCATTTGGGACACAAGAGGGTGATAATTGTGCTAGGGAGCCTACTACCACCAAGGAGAGCAATGATCCATTAAGTCAATTACAGTGCTTAGTTGGCCACAGCCAGTCCACTAATGGTGAGTACCACAGCAGCATGCTATACTGCACTGATGCAACCATGGTTCCTGGGCTGAAGGAGAAACATGTGCTTGAGGAAAGTGATCTAATTGCATCTTCCTCCATAACACACAGCAAAGAGCAACAGCAGCAGTCATCATGCAGACAAAGTCAGTATAAATCCACCTCCTTGCTTGCCAAGGACTTATCTGACTACCAGCAGATCCAGCAGAGCAGTGGTGCCATCAGAGAACCTTGGAGTGAAATCCCAGTTCATAGCACAGAGAAGAGGGGGCGACTAGTGACAGGCAGTGACAGCAGACAGGCCTCCCTCACACCCCAGTCCTCCCTCAACTCTTGCACTTCTCTGCTCTATTTGAGAATGGACTCAGAGTCCAGGACACCTATTACTTGCTATGCTGATGATTTGGCTGCTACAGTGGTGTCCATGGCCACAGAACTAGCAGCCATCTGCCTCGAGAACTCCACTGGGAAACAACCCTGGTTCTGTGCTCTAAAAGGGACGTCTACTGAAGGGCCTGAAGCTTACTTGATCCCTGCTTGCCGCACAGTCCTCAGGAGGAAAGAGAGTCAGAGCAACAATGCTGCCTCCAAGAAACATCGGGCACCACGCCTCAGTGAGATCAAGAGGAAAACGGAGGAGCAACCAGAGCTGATGGAGCGCCTTGTGAACCGGGTGGTGGACGAATCGGTCAACCCCGATGAACCGCAGGACCCATTTGCCCTCTTTGCCTCTGAAGTCACAGCCAGGATCATGAATTGCCCTGAGCTTAATGTGGTGGATACCTCCAAAACAGGCCAGCCACGCAGCAGGCTGCAGTGTGAGAGGTGGAGCCGGGGGAAGGCATCTAGCTATGAGAGCATTCCAGAAGAAGACGCAGACCCCTCAGGCACACCCAACACCCTGGGCCCTGGCAGTAGGTTAGGTCAGAACTTGAGCCGAGGTAGCTCAATCTCTAAACAGTCCAGCTGTGAGAGCATCACAGATGAGTTCTCACGATTCATGGTAAACCAGATGGAGACTGAGGGCAGGGGCTTTGACCTTCTGCTGGACTACTATGCAGGGAAAAATGCCAGCAGCATTCTGGCTGCAGCTGTGCAACAGGCTGCATCAAAGAAAAATGGTCATCTTAATGTCAGGACCTCATCCTGCCTGTCCAAACAGTCTAGCACAGAGAGCATCACTGAGGAATTCTACAGGTTTATGCTTCGGGACATGGATAAGGAAAACAAAGAGTATGGCATCGCCAAGACTAAAGAGTGGAGCAACAGTCTGTTCCCCCCTTCTCCTAGAACACCCTTCTGTATACGACAGTCCTCTGTCCCTGACCGGCGCTCCTCCGACTCGCGACTAACTGTCAACTCACCCATTAAAGCCAACTCTTTTGATGGATTCGCCCGCAATGTGCATGGAGACACGCTGAATATCTTCCCCACCAACTCAGTGTCAGCCACGGGACTGTGTAAGTCAGACTCCTGCCTCTATCAAAGGGGTAAGACTGACCAGATTACTGATATGCTGATTCATGAGACCTGGTCGAGCTCCATTGAGTCCTTGATGAGAAAGAACAAGATCATTGCTGATCCAGAGGACAGTATTGAGCTAGAGGCTGCAGGAGACCCCCAGCCCCATGTGCAGCAGTTTGCCAATCGCCTGGCAGCTGACATTGTAGATATTGGCAAGTCTGCACTGGGGGGCCAGCAAGATGTAGCTGCGGGCACATCTGGGTCGCTCCCACATCCACACATGCCTGTTGGTGAAAGAAGGAGGGGGTTCAAACAATCTCATCTAAGTTGTAGTCGGAGTAGGTCCAGCCAGGAGCACACTGGTACTGGAGTAGGGTCCGGGACCAGTGACAATAGTACACCCCGCATTAGGGGCCCCAGAGATGTGCCACTAATCCACATTGAGGGAGATCAAAGGGATGAAGGGACTCTTTTAAACCCTGAAAGGACAGGAGGAGGACCTCAGGAAACATCCCCAGACCTGTCAGCTACCAAGCGTACAGAGAGAGCTACAGCCAACAGCAGGTATTACACAGCTCACAGTCCTTCTCTGTGAGAGTCAGACCCCTCTTTCAGGCAGAACGTTTTGGTTTTTTTATAGCCCAGCAGCAGAATCATCATATTGTAGATGAAAGTAGAGATTAATCTGTCTGACAAGAGGGAGAAATGAAGAATCACATGGTTATTTTTAAGGTAAACATTAAAAGTTGAAAAATCAGCACTAAACAAATAAAATCCAGGCCCTACAACTGTCAAGTCATACCAAAGCTATTTTTAGAGTTTGATCAAAGAGTGGCAGGCACACAGGGGATCCATTCACTGGGAAAACTAATCTATATGAGCAGTGTGTGAGGTTTGACAAACCTTTGGCTAGGCTGTGACTCACACTGTCTGGGTGATGTACTGTGTGTGCAGAAAGCTTTTAGTGGCTCCATCTTTTATCCACTGTGGGGCTGTTCAACTCACCTTGATCTGTACCAGCTACACTCATACTTGGCTAACACACTAAAACCACAAGACTGTCATAGGTATTTAGATTTCATTGACAACTAAAATAACAAGGAATTTGAGAGATTAAAACTTGCTTGAGAGAGTTTGTTTGGCAGTATGTTAGCTGAAGAATGGTGTTTATATGAAGTCAGTTCATGTGTAATAAGGGTATGTAGTCCTTCTGATTATTACACTATTAGACATGGCCAATCTTACATGTCTTATTCAAACCAGACATTTTAGCAAGACAAGGACAAGGAGGTGGCAAGATTCACTCCAATTCTAAGTGTCTGAGTGGCCTTTCAGAGGAGGCAATAGAGCGTAGATTTTTTCACATTTTAGTGGAGACTCTGGGGGTAATGAAGACAGAGCAGTTCATAGTGCGTCTCAGTGTGGAATCAAATGAACCTGTTGAAAATGTATAAGTGGAAAGAGCTGCTAGTGTGCAAGAGAGGTCTATAGAAGGAAGTGAAAATATAATATCCAAATGTGGGGAATCTGTTGCGATCTGTTAGTCTTTTACTGAGTGTTTTAAAGAAATTTAGATCCTCAAAATAAGATTTGTTCAATAGTGAATGAGAGGAAAACAGCTGAAAGGCTCTCAGGCCACAGACACACTCCTTTTCACTTAACAATACATGTAATCCAGGAACAAATGGAGTGCATCTGTTTGTCCCTTGTGTAAGAGTGGAATTCAGTCACTCGCCTAGTCAATAACACCTGATTTCCCTTTGGAATTGTCGAGGATGGCAGCCCTCAATCATCTGATTATGACTTAATTTAATCAATTTCCTGAAAAACACTGAAAATCCAACAGTGCCCCTGGGGAATGCAGTTTGCTGATGCATTAAAGATATTGAAATGAATTAGCTTTCTTTTTATGTGGTGCAAAGTTATTTCAAGATGAGGAGCATGGGAACAGCATTGGGAAAACAGCCAAAGTAACCACACATTGTGCAGCAAACATTGTGCACAACTAGTCGATGGTCATTCCCACCATCTTGCGGTTTGCTCTCCCCAGCAGTGAGAGGGACAGGCCAGCTGTGGCGGTGGCTGCAGTAGTGAAGAGGGACAAGCGTTCTATGAGTGCTAGCAGTGAAGAGAGCATGGGGAGCTGGTCCCATATAACCCCCGAGGATGACCCCCACGAGGAGACCAGTAGTTTTATCCAGCTGAGCGAGGGGTCAGTAACCGTTGCTCCTTAATACTGCTCAAAACGCTGCTCACGCCCTCACTCCACTCTCATTGGCCCATTGCTACTGACACTTTCTCCTGTGCCAATGCCAATTTACTTCCTGCTGCTGCAATAGCCACGCCTGCTAAGGCAGTATGGCAGAGAGCTCACTCCACAAAGCCCTCTCCATAGCTCACATATAGGGCTAGACCCTGCCTGCACCCCACACACAACAACCTGCAGTAGTAGGCTGCAGTGGTACCTCTCACATCAAAAGCCTCTAGTTCAGAACATTTGCTACACCATTCTCTGCTTCATCAAATTCTCATTTGTTTTGCCAACCACACCAACTTCTTAAACTTTTATCAAACAGCCTGGAGTCACTGCTCTGTGCTTGCTAGTTGAAATAAGCTAACAGTATAAATGGCCCTGCTTTCACTTTGCCTTAAAACAACTGTGCTGTGATTATGGACCAGATGATACAAACACCAAAGTAAGAATTATAAACTTAATGACATGTGTGAATTAGAGAGGAAAGGGGAAGCTGGAAGGCTCCATGTGTTCAGTGTGGCAATGATATAAGATACTTGCTTTTTGCTTAATTAACTGCAAGGGTAGTTGTCTGCACCACCATAACACTCGCTGCTCCTTGCAACCTCTCCATCTACCTGCTTACTTTAACTCCACCTCATCCCCCGATCCATGTTGTGACACAAGGGCATGGCTGCTAGCCCTGCCTGTCCACCCTACCTGCCTAAACTACCTCTAAGTCTCCTCATCTTCATATTCAGATAGGCTTGCTGCTAGACAAAAATCACCAGCTCTCCCACCTTGAGCGTCCGATTCTGCTGCAGCTGCTATTTATATGTTAATCACCAGCTAATGAACAACATGACCTGCATCGCTGCGCCTGGTTTTTGTTCTCTTCACAAGTCAGCAATCATGTCAGATGTCTTGAGACAACATGCGGATGACGCTATCTCGTTTTTTTTATTGGTTAACAGGAACGGGACCAGCAGCGCATCCAGCCTAGGCCTGGCAGACTTGGATGCTTTTTCAGATGTGCCCACTCAGAGCACAGTAATCAGGTAACTGTCAGTGTCACAGTCCGGTGTTGAAATATTTCTCATTAATTTTGTCCCTCTGATGCCTATAATGACACTTTTTCTAATATGACCAAATGTCTGCAGATGGTACATTGCTTTTTCTCATTTTCTTACCCAGAGCACAGCGATCAGGTGATATGGGACTATGACAGGCTGCCGGACTAACACTCATGCACATGAGAGATTATAGCTTAATTACATATTCTGTTGTCATACTAGCACAGATAATAATGTTCTGTTTGATAGACATAAAAGCCTCTCCAGCCTGCAGCATTTCTTCTATTCTACCTATATATCTATCTCAACTGTGAAATTTAAAACACATTCAGATTAACAGTGTATAATATAAATACTTACATTAAAGGAATAGTAAATAGTAATCGACATTTTGGGAAATACTCTTATTTGCTTTCTTGCAGTAAATCTGGCACATAACTCCCTGTAAAACCACAATGTGATGTTTTTACATTTCAGATGTAACGTGTTAATTAGTGAGCTTTAGAGTCGCTGGTAGGCAGATTTTGTTACCTTCAGACAGAACCAGGCTGGCTGTTTCCAGTCTTTATGCTAAGCTGAGCTAACCAGCGGGTGGGGGTAGTGTTCATATTTATTTTCCCAAAATGTTGATGATACTGTAACTTTCAACCTGTTTTTTTTTTTTTCCTCACAGCGAGGAGACAGAAAGAGGCCATCTGGCAGGAACCAATGCGAATGTCTTTGGTAAGTCTAGTGATGGATTCTCATGCCATCTCAATGTTATCAACCTCTTAATTATTCACCTCCTTCGTCAGCTTTAACATCTCTCTACTCACCAGGAGGCCTTGAGTGACTCGAGGTACAGTATGTGCTGGGTCTGTGTGATTAATCCCTCAAATGGATGTGCTTGAATAGAGGTGATTTGATTCTCCTCCCTGAAATGAGGATAGTCATCAATAATTTAAAAAGGGCCTGTAGTTCTAGAAGTGTCTCAACAAAAAGTTCATCTTTGTTTAATGAATTACACTCCAACAAAGATTATCTCAAAGCAAAGCCTAGGATATTTATATTTTATGAAGCTGAACATACTGTATGACTGCATGCAAATCATACAGGCATGTTGGCTGTTTGATGTCCAAGCAGTGCTTTGATGGTGAGGACAACATGTTAACATTCAAGGTGTGTTATGTAGGGATGCCCTCTTACAGTATGTCACCTTTTCCAGAGAGCAGTGCGGTGGGGACAGCAGGGGACGGTGGCAACCTTAGGGTGCTGTTGGTGGTGAACTGCGACCTTGAGCCTGAATGCGTGGACTCTGAGCTGAGAGTGGCCCTGCAGTGGATTGCTGCCTCCGAGCTGGGCCTTCCTGCTCTCTACTTCAGGAAGTCCAAAGAGAAGAGGGTTGCAAAGGTAGGCTGTTAAATCAAAGAGGGCTCATTTTTAACACAAATGTTACTGATTGTATAGTTTTCTTTGATTATTATAACACTGTTGGAGGGCCATAGATAGGATTTTAGAGATGCTGAGGTCACCCCAGGGCACACGCAACATAATGAATCCCGTTCATTCCTTTGTTGGCCTATAGTGGTACAATTTAAATATATTGAGGCTAGAAATACAGGAATATTTCTATAAAATTCCCACATGTGGGTATTTTTAAAAAGTTTTGTAACTTGGAAAAACTTACATTCATACCCACTGTAAATCTCTCTGTTGGTCAGCATAGTGCTGAAGTCGATGACCATGTTTGATGGATTCACTACGTGTGTCTTCTCTCAGTTCCAGAGGGTGGTCCATCTGATGTGTCAGAAGGCGTGGAGGATTGCAGACT
Source organism: Maccullochella peelii (assembly GCA_002120245.1). Lineage (NCBI taxonomy): Eukaryota > Metazoa > Chordata > Actinopteri > Centrarchiformes > Percichthyidae > Maccullochella > Maccullochella peelii. The sequence goes on from LKNJ01000919.1 coordinate 180,366, forward strand.
TGTTCAGCGCTGTGGTTCAGTTCTGTAAGCTATACGAGAAGGAGGAAGAGGAGGGCCGGTCTCTGTCCAGCCTGTTTGATTGGCTGTTGGAGACCCTGTAGGTCGGAGGAGTAACAAAAACACACATGCTCACTCATTCACTCACACTTCTAACATGTCCCGAACTGTTTGCCCCATCCTGTCATCCTGTCAAGCTGAAAGCAATCACAATCGGCATACTTGATAAATTCATACACCTCAATCTGACCATGGAAGTTTTTTGTCTGTTCATAGCCATGAATGGACTAGTCTCCCTTTAATAAAAGCATGTTTTTGTTTTCAGATTCACCTCTCCAGTGAGACACACACAAACACAGAGCAAACTGTAGGTGTACAGGTTGGACATTCCTGATGGGAATGAACCAGCCCTCGAGAGATTATAGTCAGCAGGTTTTAACTGCTCCAGATTATAAATATATATATATTTCCAGATTCTCACAACCAAATGATGTGCTTATTTATTTATTTATTCCAAATGAGAACACACAAAGCAAAGTTCCAACAGAAGATAGAAAAATCAGGTTCAATTCTCCCCACAAGACAACATGCTCAAACCTTTTGTATCAAAACTACTTTATAAAAGAGGCTATGATAAATAAGCCCAGAAAAAGCTCTTTCACTTTCTTATGATGGCCACAAGTTCACATTTGCTTAAAGGAAGCAAAATATCCATATATTTGTTTTGTTCGTTGGCCAACATACCACCTCTGTTGTGACCTTGAAATTCAGTTCTAAGTGTGTTATCTTGTTAATGTTACTTGAGAACTGATTATTTTGGATAGCTGTACTGTATATACTGTAGATTTGGAACTGCTGCACCTTGGAGTAGTGGACTGCTCTCTTTAGCTTTTACTATGTCAGGAAGACAGAGTGAGGTTTGTAATGTTGAATTTGTATGTGAATTTGGTCTGTTTATTTCTCTACTTAGTGGTACTCTAGTGTTACATCAGCATTTGGGGGGGGGGGGAGCACATGATTCAGCTGTAAACTCTGTCACGGTAGAACTGAATGTATTTAACTTTTGACATAAATAAATTTCTGTGATGTGAAATACGAGCAGTCTTGATCATTCATAACATTCGGTAGCAAGGCAACTGAACACTGTTGAGAAATAGCACATTTATCCACATCAAAATTACATTGTATTGCCTGGTTTTCCAAAAAGCATGTCACAGATGCAGCGAGAAGTTCATCACAGCTGAATACCAACTAGGGAGCTACTGAATAAATATTCGTCATTGTATTGTGCTTTCAGAAAATACTGCTTAGTACACATCACAGAAATGTACAAGGCAGAGGGAACAAAAATATCACAAGATTACCTCTGTTAGCTGATAATGGGCTCATGAAGATGAAACATAGGCAAACATGTACAGTAATGCTCACATATTAATATGATTAAATAGGAAGGTTTTAGTACTCCAGCATGTTGTATTGAACAGAAACTACATTTGGGATGTTTACAGCTCAGACAGCTGAGTCGAGCTCATACTTGCTAAAATTCTCTACACAGAATAATTTAGAAACAGTTATCGTTACAATCATGTTCAGACTGTATTTTAATAAGCTTCAAAGAACTAGTTTGACATTTTGGAAAATGCTTACTGTCCTGCTGTCACGAACAGGAGCAGGTGGAGGACCCAAGCGCAGACCAGGCATCAGAAGTTTTAACACAAATGCTTTATATTCCGAACATACTGACCACTGAACACAACTGGCAGGATGCACGCAACATGAACAATGAACCGAGAAGACACACAGGGAGCAGACAGGTATAAACAGAAACAGACTAACGAGGGGAATGAACACAGGTGAGTAACAAAGAACAGGTGGATCAAATCAACAGAAAATCCAGACAAGGGGAAAACACTAGGGCAGGAACACAGGAAACGAGACGATAAGACCACAAGACCACATCATGACACCTGCCAAGTGTTGGATGAGAAGATTGAGACCATTCTTGAAGCTAGAGCCAGAAGATGATTAGCTTAGCCTAGCATAACAACTAGAGGCAAGGGGGGGACCAGCTAGCTTGTTTGTGTAACTCGCAGCACAAACAGAAAAGTAAAAACAACAAGTTGTGGTCTCATGGAGAGTTATGTTCTGTAACTATGTAGCGTGTTAATAACTGAGCTTCAGAGGTGCCGGCAGGCGTATGTTTGAACTTTGGACAGAGCCAGGCTAGCTGTGTCCCGCTGCTACCAGTCTTTATGCTAAGTGCCTTCTGGCTTTAGCTCCAAACTTGACCCTCAGACATCAAAGTTCTGTTTAATGTTCTCCATAATACTCTCAGCAAGAAAGTATATGTGTCAACATGTTGAACTATTCCAAAAACATAGTTTGAAAATTTCAAAGTTAACATACTGTTAATTCCACAGCAAACAAAAAGCTAGGTCTTATAGTCAGGGAACAAGTGAAGCTTCAAACAATTGAGTAACAAGAGGAGCAATTTTTACTTCAACGTGACTGCAGATTTTTCAGTTGGTAATCCACAATTACAAAGATGTACAGTGGGTCATACATGGTAAACACACATTGATTGTTGTATCCATGTATGTGCCTGCCTGAGCCTCTACATGTGGGAAGGGTCAGTACCAGATCCGGCATGTGTTATCCTTGCTGCCTGCAGGAGAGCACAAACACGAACAGGTGGCTATACAGAAGGACACAGCTGCACGCTTTTCATCTAAAATGTACAATTAAGCATTTGTGGCAGTTTATTCACCGCTCAAGGCTACATTTTAGCAGCCTGTGGTTGTCAGACGTATGTGTGCTTGTCAGATGTGTGTGTGTGTGTTTGTGGGGACAGTGTGTACCTGTAATGATAGTGTCACCCTCATAGTTGAAGACACAGGAGAAGATCTCGTCGGTGTGCCCCTCCAGAACTTGTAGGCAGAATCCAGACTGAACATCCCACAGACGAGCTGTCTTGTCTGAGCTGGCAGTCAGGACCCTGCTGCCCTGGGGGCTGAAACAGATCTACCAAGAGAGGCAGAGTCAGGAGAATTAGTCTTATTCAGAGGTGGGTGTGTGGGTGTGCAATAGAGTGAGGAAGAGAGAGTGCTGAATAAGAGATTATGCCAGAAGTGGTTGAAATGACAAAGGGAGGGGAAAATGAGGGAGTTCAGAACACTTTAACCACATCAGCAGCATTATTCCACAGAGGTCATTCAACTTTAAATACTTAAAGGAGGATAAAGGCGCAAGTGGCACTACTTAGTGAAGAGTTTTTCCAGTAGAGTATTATGAAAATCATGGCTGAAGCTGATTGTTTTCGTTATCGTTCCCTGAATAGTTTTGCATCCCCATAGTGAGGTAAAGGAAGAGATGATTAAATGAAGCTGGCTCTAGATGGTCATGAAAGTAAAGTATGTTTTTATTAAAACTCTAAACTGGAGCACCAAGGAGCGACCCCAGGCAGGAAATGGAAACTGACTAGGGAAGAAGCTGACAAAGATAGAAGACCGGAGGAAGAAGATGAAAGTGCAAGCAATGACAGGTACAGGAACAGAAAAAAAACTGTTTAAAATGGACAGTGAATTTAAAAAAAAAAGAGGAAACGACAGGACATAGACATAAATAAACAAGATTAAAGCTGTGGCCCAATTCCATATTACATACTAATTCTAACCTCATTTCCTGAATAGTGGGTTCACATTGCAAAAGTTACCAAATTATGTATACTCACAGTTGTCAGGATACATACTAAAAGAAAGTCTTGTATAAAACATTTGCAAAGCCAACTTTGGGAGATCTTTACATGAAGTGCGTTAGGTGCTCAGTTCTTTCCTGCAGGCCCTGCAAAAGTGCCACTCAGCCATCGCTTCCCCTCCAGCTTTGAAGCACTGTACTGTAAATGTGCTCAACACATTTCACGACACAATGTGACATTTGGATTATGAAAAATCTTCTGTGCAAATGTGTCATTTTGGCCTGAGTTAAGTGCAAGAAAACAGGTAAAGGCGGATTAACTAGAAGAGAGGCCGAGACATAATTAAAGTTAAGCATACAGAGCGAGACACTGAAATAGAGGCAGAGACCAATGAAAAGAAAAAACATGGTCATGGTTAAGAAGCATGGAGGTGAGGGGGAGAGGTGTCCTGTTAGGGAGAGCTTAGTGTCATAATCCTCCATTGAGCCTATTTATTACTGACTGCCTGATGCCTTTCAGTAAACAGAGGTAACTTCCCAGCCCCTCATACACAGAAACCCTCTGAGCCAGAGCCCACAGGACACACACACACACACACACACACACACACACACACACACTCATGCAGAGCAAGACACCTGGAAAATTGTAAACAGGTAAAATCACACCCATTCAAGTACAAGGTCAATGCAGGGTCAAACAAACACTCACCTTATGCCAGATTATGTGTTTGTTTGACTCAACTAATGGCAGGCACGTTACACTGGGTTAAAGGTTCTTTTTGAGGATGTGTGATTACATGTGATGGCATGGGTGCAACATTTAGTGCTCTGAGTTCAAAGGATAATAACGCAAGGTCAGACCTTGCTCACTTATGGCCAGGGATGACGGGTGGTATTTGTACTTTCTCATGGAGATCTACCTAGAAAAGATTCACAATCTAATTTGGAACCCAGAGATTCAATTAGTCAGATCAACAGAAACATCACTTCAGTCATATGTCCTACTTGCTGAGCTTTACCATGTGACACAGTGAGCACAAAGCAGCCTGAAGCCTGGACTCCTGTCCCTCCACTTAAGCATCACGCTTTATCCCATGTTAACAAGGCAAGTAGGGGCAATATCCTATTTACAACACTGGCTGGAGAGGCGTAGCTAGAGAATGAGGGTATTATAAATAGGTAGGATTTTATTTCCTGCCATGTCTGTTAGTATCAAACATTGACAGGATGTAAGTGGGGCCCATGCTGTTTTCTATTCCTTTCCTAGCCATAAACACAATTCTGATAGTCTATAGAGAGCCAAGGTCCTGAATCACTTCTGTGCTACTCTCTGTTCCACTAGCCTTCATTACACAATGTACGACTATGAAAAGCTGAAACATGAGCAAAGACTTTGTTACTTTACAGCTCTGGATAGCTTTAGAAAGACACAGTCGCACTAATCTTATGGGATATACAGTATGGGTTTCAATTTTACAAGTTAGAACAATAGTAAATGCCTATTTATCTTATGAGGCAGGAAAAATACTAAAAAGAAAAAAACTCAATACAAAACAGCATTACAGAACGGAGGCCAGTGAAGCAAAAGCTAACCTGCAAATGGGGTGAGACTTTGGCTCTCTATGGTGACATAAAATAACTTTTCACAGGCTATGGCAGAGAAGCCATTTTGGGTCCAGTGACTTACCTTGGAGATCTCTCCATCATGGCCCTCCAGGGTCACGAGACACTGATGTGTGGTTGCACTGAAAACTCGTGCTGTACCTGACAGAGGCAGGGACAGGCAGGGCTGTTAGTGTACATGCACTGTACTTTTTGTCACAATGCTGATTTTGTTGCATCTAGACCTCAGGAAACAAGCATATACTCAACAAGTAAAACAATCTGGAGGACTTATGGCATTAGAAAATAATTACATTTTTGCAGTTTTAACGTAAATCTCAGGCATGTGATCAAAACAACACAAAATTGCTGGAGAGAGTGAGAAAATGTGTAAAAATACGAAATCCTATAGTATATATACATAAATAAATACACACCATCAGCAGAGGCAGAGGCAATGAGCTGGCCACTTAAATCAAAACACACATCTAGCACCTCTTCTTTGTGTCCAACTAGGGTGGCCACACACTTCCCACCGACTGCCTCCCACAACTGCAAATACATACACATAACACAAAACACTCAGTGACGTAATTATACATACACACAGGCAGGGAAACACATAAACACAAAAACTAGGACACATATGCATGTGAACAAACACATACACATGAAATATGCTTGCATGTAGCAGTTAGCTGTCTTAAGTGGCTTTATTTGAACCATCTCCCCTAGAGGGATGCAGTGAGGTGGATAATTCTTACTTGTGAGCATGACTCATCTTGGCATAATTAAGGAATTAGGATTTAATTTTTCTCCTTTAAATGACAGGAGACAGGAGGTGGGGAGTGATGGAGAGTGGGAAATGGAGGAGGGTTAAATATGAATGACAAGAGCCACCCATCTCAAGTACCTTATTTTGCAATAGTTTAAAGTGCTGAATGAACGACCAAAGTCTGTGAAGAGAAATTTTGGCAAAATAATTGTATTTGAAAAAGTCAAATAATGATAGCTGGTGATAGTTCACCTTGCAGGTTTTGTCCATGGAGCCGGTGACTATGAGGGAGCAATCCCAGTTGAACTGAACATTGCTGATTTCCCCCCTGTGACCAATCAGAGTGTGGACACGTCTGAGAAAAACAGAAATGAGTCAGTTGTGTACTCTTATATGCAGAATCTATAGGTGTTATGCATGCACTGTACAGTATAAATGATGACACGCGTGCACAAATCGACGCATAACAATGATGATGTCTGACCTTCCTGAAGCTACATCCCATATTGTAACTGTGTGGTCAAAGGAGCCAGTGACAAGTTGATTCCCCACCGTGTTAAAGCACAGGGAGAGGACTTCTGCTGTGTGACCCTGGATGAAATCAGAAAGAGAGCATTATCCCTCTCTGTCTCATTTCTTTCCTCTTTTAATCTCCCTCTCTTTCTCTCCCGCTACATTTTCAACCCTGTATGGATGGAAATGCACATCAAAGACGCCATATTATTTATTAAAATAAACATACAGTCTTAAGCCTTAAAGGCTGGTTGTTAAATTCTTAAAATAAATAAATAAAAATGAGCATACGCTTAACATTCTGCGCTCAATTGACTGCTGTCAGCATTATTGATTCTTCATGGTGTGAAGTACTAAAAGAACAGAGAGAGCTGCAGAGGGTTGCTTCTCGATGAGACAGAGTCAGCCAGCCAACCAGTCACACCATGGACCCACGTGCAGTCTGCACATCAAAGAGAGCTAACTACTCCCCTCAGAATGGGTTATCAGTGCCTTATTAAAGAGTTACAGTTACATTCCCCATCAGATCATGGGTGGATATGTGGGGTGGAAAAGGCGCTGGCCATCAGCAGGGGTAACAATGCTCAATTTAGGAATAATGACTCTTAGAAGTGAAAAGTTAATCAATGCATTATTAATGAATGTGAGCCCTGATAACAGAAAAAAAAAGAGAAAGAGAGGCATTGGGTTATAGTAAGTAAAGAAAAGATATCTCACAGTCAGAGTGGCCACCTCCTCCCCAGTCTCCACATCCCACAGCTTGGCAGTGGCATCCATGCTGCCTGTGGCCACCAGTGTACTCTGGGGGTTGAACGCCAGGCACACCTACACAATACAAAACTCTCTTTTACAGTCACTAGTGTTGAAAATGTTTGCTACAAAGCCAAAAAAGTATTTGGCAGACTTATTTATTATCTAAGCACTGAACATAATACCAAAGTAAAACCATTAAACTATGCAATTTAAATGCTCAGTTGGACTGAGGCCCTACGATTGACTAAGAACAAAGAAAATATGGAATAATTTTCAGTTAAAACAGATTGTCATACATACTATTTCTGCCATGTGTCCACGAAAGGTATGAAAACATTTGCCCGTCTCAGCACACCACAGTTTGCAGGTCTTATCAAAAGAGGCGGTGGCAATCTTGTCTCTAAGTTTCAGAAAGATAAAATAAAACAAAGAAGAAACGGTGAAAAGCCCCATTTGAAAGGCTAAATAATTCCTCTGAGTGTCAATTATAGAGCAATGTTCTCAGATGCTATGAATGTTTTGCTGAAACGGCTCATTTACCCATAGGGGTTGTTGAATGCAATTGCATACACCACGTTTCTGTGACCCTCCAGCGTGTGCAGCTCTGTGCCCGAGGCTGTGTCCCAAACTCTACATGTCCTGTCATAGCTCCCAGTTATAAACCTGCAGACGGTTCGAGAGAAGAGACAAACAAAAATAAATATACAGCTTTTCCTGAACTCCAGACTTTTGTGTGCTGCAGAGAAACCTACCGTGACCCTGATTTGTCAAAGGCAACATTTGTCAGTGGCAGTATGTGTGCCTTGAGCTCCTACAAAAAAACAAACCAAAAAAACAGAGAAAGATTAGAAAATATAACCTCCAAGGCAATATAGTGTTTACTCCATTTATCTTTAAGATTACACACGTAATACCCGTATACAATTACTCTGACTTTGATGTAATGGAAAGACCTCTCTGGTCTGGCTGGGCCAGGAGGGAGAGGTGGTGGAGTGGTTGAAGACTTTCTCTCCTTATGCAGAACAGTCTCTCTCATCAGTTTTAGTCAAAGGCAGAAAACATCAATATCCTCTGACCCCCAGCCACTAACCCACCCTGACCTCTTACCAATTTTGTGTTGTGTATTCCTTAACACACTCACAAAGCACCTGCTGTTATCACGTTATTAACACTGTTGGCATGCTTACTTGGCTTCTAATTCTAAGACTTAGTAACTGAACCACTGCTGCTCTCTAGTGCTTCTTTGGAGAACTGGCTAATTTCACTACTTAAACTCCTAAATTCCCACAAATGTAAATAACACTGAAAAAGAGCAAAAATCTGGGAGCTGATATACTGCTGTAATTAACTGATGTTGCCAAACATTTCATCATCAACTGCTTGTGTGTAATAGAGTAACACAGCTTTGCAGAAGGCAAAATCCACTAGCGTTTGTTTTAGTCCCTCAATCTGATGCAAAATATATGTGCCAAAAATGTTTGAACCGATACAAATGACAAAGAGCTTTCTCCACTGATTTCATAAAACCACACCAAAGATTTTACAACCTGTGCTGAAACCTTAAACAGCAATACTTTGTAATAGAAAATGAATGAATGAATGTCTTCACCAATAGGAGCTACTTTATTGAATATATATGTCATTCCACTGTATTGATTTATGTATTATTGGACAGTAATGTATGAGTCCAGCGTCTGACCTTGAAGAAACAGAACCTGTGGTGGTCCTGCTGGCCCTGTTTCTGCTGAAGTCGAATGATCAGCTGTTTGACCTGATCAGCCCGGGACTCTGTGATCAGAGGCTCCGACTGCCTGATTTCTGTCAACAACTCATCCGGGTTTGTTCTGCATGGTGGGAAAATGCAATTTATTTGTACACATTTTTAAACTTAAAATCACCCAATGGTGACAATTCAGAATTTAGTGATGACATAAGAAAAATTACATGCAACATAATAATTTTCAGTGAGGACAAAAAAAGTACAAACATATATACATGAGACACTGATACAGCTTAGCAGGCAATAAATTCACTCTGCTCTTTACCCAAATATATGCACAGAAAAAACACTCCTCCTCCTCTTCTTGTTGATTTAAGTACACTTAAAACTACATGAGTGCCAATATGAGCTGAACGGATTAACTTTGCTATCTCCAATGGAAAATTGATTTGTAGTGTGGTATCAAAAACAACTTTCTCATGAAAAAAAAACGTGCATCAGAAACATTAAATAACACATAAACCGGACTGGTGGTACGTCAGAACAAGGAACTATAGCTTTACTACAAATACTACAACTGACAGTATAACTTAACCCTACATGCAACAGGGTTAAATAGTGTAAAGGCTGTTAGCTAGCGTTAAGTGTTTTAAGTGTTTAGTATCACATTCAGAACAGCGGGAATGTATGTTAGTAGGGTAACATTAGATAGGTGATCAGCACCAAGCTAGGGCTAATTGGAGACGTGACTGATTAGTGACATGACATGACATTATTTGTGAGAGATGAAAAACAACAAGACTCCTACAGAGGGTTGTTATGACACCACGCAGTTATCAGTAAGTCACAGTGTTATTAGCTAACTTTGTTATCTTATAGGACACAACTACTCACGCACCCTGGAGTCAAATCCAAAAGGTCGATTGATTTGGTCCTTAAATATCCTCCTTTGTCATATTCCAAGATTATACCTGACAGCAGAAACATGTATTAAACCAGGAAAGGCCACTCACGCCGGCTGAATTGAATCGAACATGGTTTCGGGGCTAACGTTAGTGCTACAGTAAGTTGTTGTCAAAGTTGAAAACATTCCTCTACAACAGTGGCATATTCCCTTAAAAAGAACTAACGTTACAGTTGGGACAAATCAATTATTTGTATTACCTGGTGGATAATATCTCAGGAGGAACCGCTTGAGTTTCATATTGCCATATATTTGGGCCGCTTTACATCACCTATCAACAAACCGTTGCTAAGGCGACAGACTCGCTGCACATGCCCGCGTGCGCTCACAACGCATGCGTAGTACAAACATAAACGAACCTCTCCAGAACTGGAATGACAAGTCGGTTGAAAGAAATAACCAAGCGAGGATGTTGGTTACTGCGCCTGTATTTTCAGATCCTGGAGGCATTTCACAAGACTATACAGCATCGCTCTCTTGGCTATAGCATATTGGCAGGGGGAGGCCCTGCCACACAGCTTTGTACAGCTTGTTACCTAACTCTTTTATTCAGTTGAAGAATTGATTAATCACTTACTAATAACTTCTTATTAATGTCTTTGTGCTGCAGAAGGGGAGTCAATTTATTACCAGGCTCAATTTGCCTGCCTCTGTTTAACAACAAGAGGTTTCATTTCTCTCTGTTAAATTGTCTCCTGCTTTGTTTGATATAATCTATCACAGACTAAAGGGTTGTACTAATACCTGAAGTCTCATTTCTTCACCTCTCAGCTATTCTTCTGTTTCCTAACAGGTCAAAGTCTATCACTCATAAACTGTGACTAAGGCACGAGCAGATAATAAAGTTTGTGTGTGTGTGTGTGTGTGTGTGTGTATATTATAGCTGATGAATATCGATATCTTCGAAAACAATCAATGCCCTTGGATAGCCCAGGTGGTCAGACTTAAGAATTAAGACCAAGGTGCTCAGGTAGCGCTCCTGGGAATATAAACCAAAGACGATCGCTTGGAAATTCTGCTGAGGTAAAAACATGGGCTGTTGTGCCAAGCTGAAGTCCTCTGACTGGGCTTATCCCACTGCAGTCCTGGCACTCTATGGGTTTTTTGCTAACTGCAGAGTAGCAGAGCCCTTCCTCACACCATACCTAATTGGACCACACAAGAACATCTCTGGAGAAGTGGTAAGAATGGCAGACATATACATACTGTTATGTACAAACATGTACACTTACTCTACAGCCTGTGTACATCAAGTACTGTATCTTTTATTAGGAACACTCATCTGAGACCTATACTGCTCTTCAGTTTTGATTGGCAAAGAGATATGCATGCCATGGACAAAAGACAGGAACAGTGTGCATGGATCAGCATTCTTGTTCTCTGGTGCTTGTGGTTTCCCCACAGGTGACCAACTACCTGTTCCCTATCTGGACGTACTGCTACCTGGCCTTCCTTTTCCCCGTCTTCCTCCTGACTGACTTCCTGAGGCATAAGCCCCTCATTATGGTACAGGGGCTCTTCCTGGTCACCAACTACGTCCTGCTCTGCTTTGGCCCGGGTCTGCCTGCTATGATCTTCCTTCAGGTAAGATAGCATGCATTATGTTATGCTTTACTGGTACAATGTGCTTCATCACAGGCTGAAATCTCTTTAAAACTGTTCCATCCCATCAACAGGTTAACTATGCTGTTGTGACTTCCACAGAGGTGGCATACTTTTCCTACATTTACAGCGTGATTCCAGTTGAGAATTACCAAAGAGCCACTGGTTACCTGCGCAGTGCCATGCTGGCTGGATATACATTTGGTGCCAGCCTGGGCCAAGTCCTTGTCTCCCTGGCAGGTGGGGCTTCCCAGCCTATAATAAATACAGAATAAAAAATAAATAAATCAGATACATATTGTATCTCCATATTTTCTCCACATTAAGAGTAAATATACTCCTCACGACAGATAATAAATATCTCCTAATACAAGACATTTCAAAATCTTGTTATGTATAACAAAATGAACTGCAAAGAAAATGATGCAGGAACTGCACTGAACTTGTGCTTAAAAATTTGAGCAAGCACTGACGAAGTATGAACTCTAATCAACAGGAGTGGACTACTTCTACATCAATGCTGTCACTCTGGGGATTGTAAGCATGGCTTTCCTCGTCTCCTTCTGGTTGCCCATGCCCCAGAGGAGCCTGTACTTCAAAGGGAAAAAGGCTGCAGCTGTGGGCTCACAGTCCCAGCAGGAGGGGCCGCTGGGAGCGGACGGGCCTGAGGAACCGGTGATGGATAAGGATGAAGCTGGCTCAGGGAAAGAGAAGATGGAGCATAATGGCACTGCTGGCTGGTGCAGTGGGGAAAACGTGGTCACTGCGGGCCATCTACTTTGGCAAAGCCTAAGGGATTCATATTCTTCCAGGCATTTTCTCTTTCTTATTATATTTTTCTATAATATATTCATATATTAGTACTTTTTTTGATGGTAGAAATAGGCTTCTAATTAATAATAATTACCACCATGCAGGCATTTAATCTACTGGTCCCTGTGGTGGGCTCTGGCCACAGCTGGCTACGTGCAGGTTTTCAACTACACCCAGCTGATGTGGGACCATATAGAACCATCTGCCACATCATCCATCTACAACGGAGGTGTAGAGGCTGTGTGCTCTCTTGTGGGTAAGGCTGGTTGTCGGTGTGTGTGTGTGTATAAGAGAGAAAACCATACAGAAAAGAATGGGCTTGGGGCTGAGGGCCACAGGGTAGGGAAGTCAGAAAGTATTGGAAGACGGACTAACATTTTGTTGGTTTTGGTCTTTTCATGGGATTTGTTGACAATAACAAAAATATAGAACATCACCAGCTTTTTCCTTTAAATAATTATTACCCTCCAAAAGCATTATCATGGAAACAGGACAAAGTACTAATAAAGTAAAGATTAAAAAAAACTAGAAAAATTGCATTTCCTGCAGAAAATGTGTGGGAATGCTGAAAGCTGAAATTA
>LKNJ01000920.1:0-154710 GCA_002120245.1 Maccullochella peelii
GGGGGGGGGGCTTTTTGGGCCCCTCGGGGGCTGGGGCAGTTGCCTACTTTGCCCAGTTCATATTTCACTTCATTTTTTTGCATGAAAAAACATCATCTGTAACTAAAACTGTGAGATAAATGGATGTATGAAGATAGAAGTGAAGTAGAAGGATAAGTAGCATCAAATGAAAATGTTACCTCAGAATTGCACTTAAGCACAGTACTTGAATAAACATACTTAGTTACTTTGCACCACTCATTAGGGGTAAATAGTTGGTTAAGGGCTGAGGCTCCCTGCGAACAGCTAAACCAGCTTTGAGTTTTGAGAAAATGTAAATCCACATTTCTAACATTTCTTTCTGGCCCTTTTTGTTCATTATATCCCACTACATTATCTCTTCTGATCTAGCTGGAGCTGCTGCTTCTGGAAGAACATTTTATTCTTTTATATGCCGACACAGTGCCAAATAAAGTGGATTGCCCCTTCTCCTCTAAAAAACAGCTAATATATTGTCCCAGTAGTAAGTCCATGTATCATGCTCTTATGAGGCTGTAGGCTACTTCACATAATACATTACTGAACTTGGTGTTTGGTAATATATGAGTGAGATTCTTTATGTAATTTAATAAGGGAGAGAGATGTCATTTTTTAGCGTCATTCCTAAAGATTCCAGATTATTTCCAAATTTCTTTTATGTTGTAATGAACACTTTGCTGATAGGTGATTAATAATGACATGCTGCGCTGGTTAAATGCAATAATATTAATTCCCCAGGATTGTAAGGTAATAAAACATCCTAGTTACTACATAGTGACTGGTAAAATATAATACATTACTATGCAACTTCATTTTAGACAATAAAAAAACTGGTCAGAACAGCTAATAAAATATCCCACTATTGCATAGCAGCTTATATGTGGTGCCCATAAAGATATGGTAATAACAATCTTTATTGCTCTTGGCATTACAGAACAATACACGGAGAACCCCTACTGCTAGCTCTTTAGTATTATTCATTAGGTTCTGATACAGGCCAGTTGCTGCTCCTAACTTTGTGTACGTGTTTGTGTGTGTGTGTGTGTGTGTGTGGTAGGGCCTTTTAATAAAAAATGCCCCGCTGGGCTCTGCGTTGCCAGTTTGCCAATCAGAGCATAGCCACGATATGCAAATCACACACACAAACACACAGCAGCGGGCGCACACTCACACACACACACACACACACACAGTGGGAGAAGGAGTGTTTTGATCTACCAGGGCCATTACAGACATTTTAAAATCCTATGAATATAAAAGAGAGAGAGAGGGAGAGGGATGGAAGTGAGACGAGGAAGATGAGAGAGATGGGCGAGAGAGCATCAGAGAGGGGAAGAGAGAGGGAGGAGAGATATGACCGGGGAGGAAAGTGAGAGGAAACAACATTTTCTGTTTTATTTCTGTTTATTATTAAGTTCTAGGGGAGACTGAATCGGGAGATTACATAGAAGATAGACGATTAAACGGCTCCCCTCAGTCTTTCTCTACCAATTTGTTTTTGCATTTTTCAGTTTTGTATATTGTTCCTTGACATTAAAGGAGCCTGGCAGCGAGAGATGAAGCTCGCCACGTTCAGGCACAAAGCCGAGAGATTTATGGAAGTGCTCGGTATCAATAAACACAAAGCGAGATTGGTTGATTGAACAAAAGGCATCGTGCAATCAGAACAAATGCCTCGTCACTGTTAGTCGTGTGTGCAGCCGGCTCCATCACTGATGATCCAAATGGACATTAATACAGGAAGAAACAGACACTTACAAACAACCATGAGTGATGACTAACAAGACAGTGTTATTTTGTCTGTGTGATAAATTATTAGACTCCAGGCACCAAATCATCAGTTTAAATATTACAAGAGTTTGGTCTCTGAGAGGAGGAGAGGAAGAGAGGAGGCTAATAGGGTGATTAGGGGGGAGGAGGACTGCTGTTGAGAAAAAGACTTTGTGTTGGATTATTTTTCTCCTCTTAGGAGCTTACAGAGAACCAGCCGGTGTTTTACACCTTAGCTCTTAACACCCCCAAATCCCCTGATTTAGACTTAAACTGCATAGAGAGGGAGGAGAGGAAGAAGGGAGGGTGAGCAAGAGAGGGGGAAAGAAAGGAAAGTGGGGGGAGATAAAGAGAAGGAGGGAGAAAAAAATAGCAGAAGTAGGGCCAGACTGATGAGACAACAGACGAAGGGTCAAGGAGAGAAGTGTTCATTTACAGTTTATCCTGTTGAAGTAATCACACATTTTCCAGCACACAGGAAACAATGTGTTTGTTTGGAATAAACAGAAGAAACAGACAAAGAAAACACTTAATTAAGCACACAGGTGAAAGAGGGACGTTCTAAAAGTGAGAAATAGATAAATATGCCAAACTTTTAGGTGCTATTTCCCACTGATGAAGGAAAGAGCCGAGGCAAAAGTGTGTGTTTTTTGCACACTTGTCATCCTGCGAGTGTGTGTGCACCACCATGGTGTGAAATACTGCAGCAGTGCTTTTGGCTGCAGTGTAAACAAGTCACATACAGCAGGTCGCACCTCATTTTATAGCTCTGTGGTTGTCAGCGTCCGGGCTGATGGCCAACACTGGCACCTGCGATGGTGCTGGGATGTCTCTGCTGGGTAAGCTGTGCAGATGTAGCTTATTCTCTAACACGTTTTATGGTATTTCTGTCGGACAGTGGAGAGACAGAGGAGGAGGAAGAGAGTAAAGATATCAGTGTGGGACCAAGACTCTCCAAAAATAATGTTGTACTTCAAGTTGATTATCAGAACAGACTGTTAGTGCATTTTATTCCTTCTCCTCAAAATCCTCCTTTCATAAAGGAATTAGATTTTTTTTGTCCCCCTGGCTAGCTTATCTTTTAACTGACAAAAACCTCCATGTGTCCCGCTGCTTTAACTTCTCCATGTCAAACACGGCACGAGCATTATGTTGAAGTTTAGATCCTCTTACCATTTAGAATTGTCACATGTTCTCATTTTCTAACTTTTTAAAGTAAAGCTACTGGACTACTATGTTAGCATAGGGGCTGCTATTACTCAGTATTGTTTATGTTCAGGTGCTGCTCTGTGAAGCGAGACTATGTCACTTTTGAAAGGATGAATAACAACGCAATCTTCTTCTCACAAATGAAAAGCTGAACTCATAAGCAAGACACACCTTTGTTAAATTGAATACGCTCAAAGCTTTTGCTTCTACGGCAGCAAAACCTGCTTGTGTGGGTTGGTATGACCGGTAACGTGTGGTGGCTAATAATTAGCAAGTTTTAGATGGACATTGTTGTTTAACTGACATTACCGAGTCAGTTAGCTGACTTTATAACTCGTCTTTACTTGTGTGCAACTGTTACACTGTGTTGTAATAAAAACCCCAGTAAAACAAGAAGTAAACAGAACATTCCTCACCAGGAGGAGTGTTTGGCGTTCACATTTCTCTCTCTGTTAGACAAGTCGACTTATGATGATGTCTTTTAAGCGACTGACTCATAAGAGCCTTGGGAAATGAAAGGAAATTCAATGTACCATTTCCACCTTTCCACTTGTGTCCACATTGGCCATGATCTCACTTTATACATCATGAAAAAACACTATATTTTATCTCATTGGCAGTTTTATTTGACTATGGAGATATCCTGTATTCTCTTCCTTAAAACAGCTTGATGCAGTAACACTATGCCCTGCAGATCATTACATTAGTACTATATTGAAAAGTAGGCAGGTCCTCATAGCAAGAAGAAGAGAACCACGAGCTATCATCTTTGTTTATTTATGTCTCCTACTAAAGCTGCCTCAGTATATCACATCTCTTCTCAAATGTAAAGGACTGGCTAATGCTTGATAACCCAGGCTGCCTTCCAGCACTTTCCACCATATAATGGAATAAACTTCAAAGGACATTGAAACCTAATTTTTAACATTTTTGGAGATGTGTGTGATTGTTTCTGATGCTGTTTGTATTTGTTTGTCTGTACTTAAGTAACGCTTGCTAAAGAGATGTCAGTGAGACTGCCTGATTAAATAAAAGTTATATATAAAAGCATGCATAGATCTTTTATAAGCATTTCTACATGTTCATTTCAATTAGTGCTAATTTTGCAAGTTGAGCAAGTGGCTTGTTATTTACCGACTAACGAGGCAGGTGTTAACTGGCTGCTCGTTAACCACTTGCTAACGAGAAGTATATTTTTAGCAAGAAGAGGCGCCAAACAGCTTGTCTTCTACTGCTGGATTATACTCTAAATAAAACACTTCCTGACTTAAACAAGCTGCTTTTACTTAGTCTGTTGTAGAATACACTATATCCAAAACTGGTGACAAAAGTTCCACTTGTTAGCAAAATGCTAGTGGAACCCAACTGAAGTACATTAGCATCATCAAAGACAATGCTTTTTGACTTTGAAAAGGTATTTGGTGGTCTATTTTGCATGCTGACCCCAAACTGTTTTTAATCTTTTTTATTTTTTTAGAAGTGTGTAGTAATCTCCATTAAATGTCCCATGAGTGTCAGAAACAATAATCTGGTTGAAATGATGCCATTGATTTTGTGGACAAAAGGGATTTATTCAGTCCTCTGGGAATTATGTTTGTGTGCGCGTGGATAAACATACAAATGTATAGAGGAACACACACACACACACACACACACACACACACACACACATTTGATGCCCTATTGTACTGCTGAGGTCCTCTCCACCTTCCACCCGTCGCACCCCCCCCCCTCAAGAGGCACTTATTTAGTTGGTACACAGACTTCATGCTGAGAACCACACACAGACAGACCACACACACAGCAAACACACACACAGCAAACACACACACACACACACACTCAAAACACATTCTGCCAACAGAACAAATCAAATATACTCAGCTTGACTATTGCCTCTGTACACACACACACACACATCTGTCAATCATTCTCTTTTTATCCTCTAATTAAAACAGAGGTGTGCGTGTGTGTGACTATAAAAAGCCCATTTCCATCCATTAATATGTGCGTATGTGTCTTGTATATTTGTAAAAGGGTTTTTTGCCGCTGAATGTGTGTGTATGAGGCAGAGAGAGAAAGAGAAGAAGAGTGTGTGTGTGTGTGTGTGGGAGTATATAGGAGGTGTTCTGTTTGCAATTAATCATAGCAGTATAATACTAATACGTCGTATAATATAGATGTCATCCACAGCAGTAACTCCACTGTGCTGCTGCTGCATAAGTGGTTCAGGCACTATTGTTTATCTTAATAGCATTTAATTAAAATTTCTTATTATTATACTATACTTATACACATAGGTTGCATTGACAGTTTTACAGCATGAGATAATAGAACACCTTTGGTATAGGTGACCCAACAACACACAAGCCTACCGTGTACGAAACTGAATACAGCTTTCAGGCTGAAATATTCAGGAAATAGAGTAGTAGATCCTATTAGTGGTGTTAGAAGAATAGCTCACTGAGAGATTGCATTGAGTTACAGAAGCTAGTGAAACAGCGGCTAGCCCGTAAGTAACGTAAGGACTTTTCATTGGTTGAAAGAGGACGTAGGTGGTAGAGGAACCACAGATTCTCTCGCAGAGTAACATTGAACAAGTGCCAAAAGAAAAAAGATAAGACAGCAGAGAAAAGAAAAACTACACTGAAATCACAAAACAGCAGTGATATAACAGAATATGCATGTGTAACAATTGAGCACAATAAACTGAACATGGGAAATTTAGTACTGACAACACAGCTGTGTTGTGGTATTATTGTGACATGTCCACGTAACAGCAGGGACAAATGGTTCTTGAAGTGGATGGTTTCACTTGCCACAGATCTGAAGCATTTTTTAGAGAAGGGCAGCCAGAAAAGTTGTCATAATGGGGTGAAAGTGAGCTGGAAACTCTCGTCTTGGCACACTTGATGCTGCACTAAAGGTAAAAAAAAAGATTCAGTGGAAGGTCAGTGCCAGTTATTGTTGGTGTTGCTGAGGAGATGAAATTCTGTAGTTCTTTTCATATGTGACCGAATGTGTTCCTGTACAGGCGGCGAGTGAAAAAAAATCATTATTCTCTCTGCAAATCGATGTGTGGAATCTAGTTAAGAGAAGAAAAAGATCTGTTGAAAATACAAGGGATTGAACACACACACACACACACACACACACACACACACACACACATATATATAAAGTAATGTTCAATCATAGCAATATCTATGAACATTACAACTGCAAAATTGATATAAACTTCTGCTTATAAAATAAAGAACTAAGAAAAGACTAGGTTTTAAGTACTTGGAGAAAGTTAAAAATAAGCACCGGTTATTCTTTCTTAAAATGGAAACGTAGCATTTTAGCTATCAGCCTATGAATTGTGTAGAAAACTTTTGCTAATAGTGGCACAGCTCCTCTAGACGGATGACTCCGGCTCATACTAATACAGATTGAAGCGTTTAGCTTGGCTAGCCGGCTCCAGGATGTGATCCATCAGAAAACAAGGCTAATGTTTTCAGCTAAACCACTCCTGGTGCAATTATATGGTCCACTGGCATTGATCATAGCTCCTCTTCTTCAATCTATTCTCCTCTATCCCTCTCTCGCCCCCTTTAATGGCTAAGTCAGTGTTAAATGTTTGATAAATGAGTTTAGAGACCACGTTCCCATGGATTTATTAAAATTCTATAAAAACTCTCTTTTCAGTGTGTGTGCGTGTGTGCCAGAGAAAGAGAGTGATGGGGAAAGGTAGACTAGTATGCTTTGTGTGTATGTGCGTGTGAATATCAAATTCTCTGGTTAGAGAACAGGCTTGGATAGATTTTCAGACCCACAGCCCTGAGATATCACTGTGTTATTGCTAACGTAATGTTAGCAATGTTGCGCTAATGTTTGCAAACATTTTACCCATCCAGCAGACTCGGAGCAACACTGGAATTAAGTTAAAGTAATGTTTCTGCCACGTGACAAATGTAACTTCATTATTCACACTCCTTTTAGTTCTGTTTTGGTCGCTAACAAATATTTCTGCCTCTTTAGGTGTTAGCTAGGTGTTCACTCTCTTCACCATCTAGCTGCCAACTGTGTCTTTCTTCCATTTGGCGCTGAGCAGTTAGTGGGTTTAATAAAGTTTTGAAGCTGACTGAAAACAGCTGCCTGCTGTGACTTTATGTGAGAGGCAAGATTAAACTATAGTAAATGTGCTGTAAAACCATAACAATGAGCTTTAAAAAAGCTAGCGTTTTAGCCTCTAAAGAGCTGCAGAGTTGGGTGGTAAATCTCTGTGGGTTTGTGTTGTCTTTCACGTGTTGTGATTCAGTGTTAATATAAAGAATATTAATTAGTGGAGCTTTGAGATTTTTTTTAAATCAAAATTTATGACTTGGCTCAGTTGGATGGTTGAATGTTTAGAAAGGAAAAGAAAGGAAGAATGTGAAGCACCATGCAAGGCCAGAAGAGACAAAAACATCCACACAACTTAGTTTGAACTTAAAATGACCCTCTTTTAAAGTGGGGAACAATCACCATCTGAATCTGCTGGTCCTAAGTAAAGCATTAGATACACACAAAAAGATAAACGCACACACGCATACACACACACACACACACACACACACACACAAAAGCATTCACACACATCCTAACACATGCACATGCTAGTGCAAGGCCAATTAGCACAGGGTGAAAACGACAGGCTTTTTTTGAAGCAATGTTTCAATGACGACATTTAATTGGATGGTAAATCAACTCCTTATCTGCCTCTCCACAGCTTGGTGTGGAGAGAATGAGACGGAGAAAGAGAGGGACAGGAAACGGAGGGAGAGATGGAAGAGAAAAGGGGGATTGAGAGGACAGCGAGTGAGCAAGAGTGAAACAAATGAAAAGAGAGAGAAAGAGACGAAGAGAGGGGAAACTGGTACATGTGTACGTATGTGTACAGAGGCATAATATAACCTTGCCAGTCACTTACGCTAAAGTGGCAACTCTGGGACTTCATAGTGGCCTCGGCTAATAGGATGCAGTTAGAAAAACAACAGAGGAAGGCAACCATGAACACCATGATGGATGTGCATCAAGGAAACCTACAACTCAAATCAGCAGAATGAATAAAAGCAAAAGTAGCAGCAGGCCGCTATTATCAACCAACACTCCTTTTCCACTGCAAACACTTTGCCATGTCATAGCAGGAAAAGCATAGTTGTAACTAATTGGCTTCTTTCTATTTTAAGTGTCAAAGCAAACCAGTAGGCAAGCATAATACCAAAACCCTGCAACACTCTAAAACACCATTTCACATGTGATAAACACATCACATACAGTATAGGCACGTGTTATGTTTGGACATTTAACATGTGATTAAAAGTTACATTAAAAAGGCATATTTCATTTTCAGACATTCACATGAGAAATGTAATATTTCACATCTGAAAACATGAATTTGAAATTTTCTCTTTTAGGCATTCATGTAGGCAGATGTGCAAAAGATCGAGTACATTTTGCTCTTTCTGGAAGGAAGTTTCACTTGTGTTGACTTTGGACCGTTGTACTGAGACACCATAGAGTACACTTCTACACCAGGTTGGTGTAGAAGCTTCTCTTTAAAATAAAAGTTTCTTGTTCATTATTTGTGCCTAAATTTGAGAAATTCTTGGCAAAAAAAAATCTTACTTTTCTGTTAATTTAAAATACAAATCTTGGCCTATTTATCAAATAATATCAATATTAGTGTTGGCCTCAAACATCTAGTATTGTTGTTAGTTTTGCTCAACTTTTTAGTATCAAACACCCCCCTGCAGGCTGCTTAACTTTATGTTGGTTATGTTGTTTGCAATGGATTGCAATAGTGACAAGTAGAAGTACAATAGAAACTTCTCAAACCACCCCGGAGCAAAATCCTTTTCTTGTTTGCCCATCCGCATGCAGCTCAGTATGTTCCATACAACTATAGTATGACCATCACCAATAGCTGCGGTTACATGGACAATATTTCTTCAACTTGATTGAAATCATTCTGATTAGAGATTCCGAACTTAACTGTTTAAATGGACGCTAAATAAAGGGATCCGATAAGATGTGCGTTTACATGTCCCGAAGCATTTAATCAGAATGTAACTCTTTTGACATGCGCACACTGGTTTCGCCCGCTGTGAAGCATCTAATCTGCCAGAAACATAACAGGAGAAGAAGAAGTTTTTTTCCGGCTTTGTTCATCTTTTCAGACACTTGTTT
This sequence comes from Maccullochella peelii, assembly GCA_002120245.1. Taxonomy (NCBI): domain Eukaryota; kingdom Metazoa; phylum Chordata; class Actinopteri; order Centrarchiformes; family Percichthyidae; genus Maccullochella; species Maccullochella peelii. The sequence goes on from LKNJ01000920.1 coordinate 9,211, forward strand.
GAACAACTTGTTTCGAGCCTTTCGACAGGAACAATTAAAATCTTTTAATGTCTCAAACAAAAAAAGTTGTATCAGCCACAGACCAGTTTTGTTTCTGTCCCTCCTGGAAACTCATTCATGTCACATGTTCCCCCCACGTGGGGCAAATATGCGCAGAAAGAATATATTTATTCCAACCAGAGAGAAACGATCGGATTAAGCATTTACATGGTTATTAGCCGCTACTATTTTCCTATTGAACGTATTATCAAAGGTTTACACCACCCCTCTCAACCAGATTGAAAATTCCTTCTGATTGGGTCAGTCTCTTCCAATTGAGGTGGTTACATGAGGCATTTTTACTCTGATTGGGCTATTATTCCAATTATTAGTGGAATATTAGGGTCCATGTAAACGCAGCTAATGAGTGCCAACACTACCAGCAAAATACACAACAGTGTAACGTGATGCAGTAGTACTATGATGTAAGCCATTCAGCCACCACCGAGACCAAGAGTGACTGCAGATACTCAGGCGTGATGGATTTTATCTGTGATGGATTGAGTGAGAGAGATTAGAATGTCCTACATATCAACATTAGAGCAACAGCGACAGTGAAAGCCACTTTAGTGACAGCAACAAAGATTTCTTTTGCAGCAAATTAAAAGATAGAAGACGTAGTTTATGGGAACACCACAAAACTTACAATACAAGTCAGAAAACCAGCTGACTTTTTACTTGAGAAGTCAAAAAGTGTGTAAAGAGGGCACATGGGGTGATAGACCTACTTTTATGTGCTCAACGATCTTTAGATTATTAGGCAGGCTGACTCATACACAAACATGCCCACATATCAGTGTACACAGTGAATCACACACACACACACATAGCAGCTGTTGAACCAACACACACACATACACACACAGAGTCTCATCTGAGGGCAGCGCTTGTGATCTATCTAGCATGCTGGTAATCCCAGTGATGGCGGTCACTCCAGCTCTGTAAACAGCTAAAATATGGATGATAAAAGGAGCAGATGAAACTGAATAAACGAGAAGCCTGTGGACAAAAAAATCCTTGAAGATTTTCCAAACCCTGTTGGACCTCGGTCTGAACCATATACGACTCAAAACTTCAATCGCGACCAACTGGATGATTGACAGTTTTCATTTGACTTTGACATTTTTCATGTCGGCGAGGCAACAGTTTTTCTCTGTGGCACATTTTTTGGTCTCTCTGGTGTCGACGAGGGCCGCTTTAAAAGACGACGTTCTCCGTTACTTTGTGTAATTTAGCCAACAAAGCAAACCTCCTTCCTCATTTTCCAGAGAAAATATCCAGAGAAAATGATTCTAAAATAAAACAGAAATAGGAGGCGATGAGTTAATAGCTCTCAGAGGACAGTGCAGGAGAAGGTGTTTACATTCATCAAACTCTAGATTTGATTCTGTGTGACTTTGTCTTTGCACATCTTTCAAATTTCTTTGCTCATCATCCTCTCTCATTCTCTCTTTGTTGCTCTTCTCTTTTCTCTTTCATCTATTCTGTCTGCCAATCTCCAAGTCAAATGTTACTATCTCTATCTTATTGTAGATATGAATAGGCTGTATGTCTTCTGGGGTGTTTTTATTAATTCATATTTTGTCATCCCACATGCTTTCACTGAGTCATTCATCTCTCTCTCACTCACACACACACACATACGGAGAGAAAGCCCGTTTCTTCAATCTCAAACACATTACTATAATTGCCTCTTAATGATTTTTAATTCCAGTACAAAAGAAACAAGACACTCTGGTGGATTGGAAACATGAAAAGACATAGTTATGTAAAAGGAAATAATCAGACTGGAATCACATTAAACGTGTTTGTTAAGCAACTTTATAGGTGGCTGCTTGTGGAGTGTAACGTGGCTCCTCGCTAATATGACAGATTGATGTAATAAGTGCTCATTCAGCCAATCAGAATGGAGTGTCAGGCCTTAATTCATGTCATATGTGGGACATCTGAGAATAAACCAACCTTTTTTTTTCTTTAGAGACTGACAATTATCACTATTCAACCAACTGTGTATATTAATATATAATATAATAATATAATTAATATTATACAGGCTATTGTTTATCTCAACATTTGAAGCAGTGATTACAATGAAAACGATAAATCAACAGCTTGTTGAATGCTCTTCACTGTATGTTCATGCTCATTTTAAACCATGGACTCAAAGCTCGACAGTTAATTATATATAGCACATTTGTTTTTCAAATATATTTATCGTCTCATGAAAAACAAGTACAGTGCAGTCTCATGTAAAGCAGTATTTAAAAACAAAAGATTTCTGCGTGCACAGTGTCAGGGTCTGGACTCTTTGTTTAGTTTCCTCTTTTATTTTGTAATCTCGTCTTTTGTTTCCTGTGTGTTCCTGCTCTTGTGTCGTTATCTTTGATTGTCTTCACTTGTTCCCTCGTTTACTCACCTGCTCCTGATTCCCTCGTTAGTCTCGTCTTTATTTATACCAGTCTCTGTCCTTTGTGCTTTGTTGGTCCAATTTCAGATGTGTTCAGTGTGCTTAGTACGTAGCATTCGTGTTCCTGTGTCAGATTTATTTCTCGTGTTCCTGTTGCCTCTCATATCTGGGCTTGCCTGCCTGCAACTACAAGTAAGCCTTCATTAAAACCTTTGAAACTACTTTGAGCCTCCTCTACTGCCTGCAATTGGGTCCTTCTCCTGTTACCAAGATGACACGTTGTGACACACAGTTGCATTTTTACATCTAATCTTTTTGGTTCTGTTCAAATGATAGAATATTTATGATAGCAGGTATGTGATTTTAGTAAGTAAAGCTTTATTTATATAGCACTTTTTAAAACACAAAGTTACAAAGAGCTTCACACACACAAAAAATAAATGGATAAAGAAAAAATAAACTACAATGTTTAAAAAAAAAAAAAAAAAAAAAGCACAGAGAAAAACCAATCTAAAATGAACCAAAGCAAAAACAAACACACACAGGGAAGAAGATTGATTTCTTATTTTCTATAATGATTGTTTGTTTTTTAGCATGAATTCCAAATTTAAACTGCTGTTAAATCCACCTGCTGATCAAATGGTTATATCCAATAAGGGATCAATATAAATGGCTAAATTTATGCCAAGATTATTTGGTAACCGTGGTAACACTTTGCACATTACCATGAGAGTGTGGGCATACATCAGGAAGTGAAAGGAGTCCAAACAGTGGTGTGAAACTGTGCTTGTTTCTTGCTCATGTATTTTGTCAGTGCCTCATTAAAACATGAATGAACAAACTTTATATTTCACTTTCTATACACAAAATGCAGCTCAAAGTGCTTTACAATTCAGCAGCAAAATCAAAAACAAGTTGAAAACCATACACCGACCTTGGGAATAATTAAAAGAGCAGCTGTGGAGGCTCTTGCGGTTCGTGGAGGATCATAAAACGATAGGGAGTCTGTGACATAAAAGGGGGCAAGGCCATTTAGTGCCTTTAAAAACTAAGACTTTTATTATTTATATAGTGCCAAATCTTAACAGAATTTATCTCAGGGCTCTTTTCATATAGAACAGGTCTAGACCGTATTATTTACAGAAACCCAACAATTCCCACCATTAGCAAGCACCAGGCGATCGTGGTAAGGAAAAACTACCAGAAACCTCAAGCAGAACCAGGCTCTGGGTGGGCGGTCCTCTGTCTCGATCGGTTGGTAATCAGTTCTTAAAAGAGACAGGGAGCCAGTGTAGGTTGCGTATAACGGGAGTTCTACGATCTCTCACTGAAAGTGTAACTCCACGCTCAAATTCTGCTAGAACCGTCTCTCCCAGCAAATTTAAAAATTGCGACGAGTGAGAGAACAGCACCTGTAGGAGGCGTGGCCTCATGGCTGCGTAGTGTGTGCGTCTTTCATATGAATTTCATGACGTAGACGGGTCCCAACCGGTCGACTCTGTCAGCGTTGGCCTCGCAGGTTCAGGGCTGATTTGAAATAGTAGATGGCGTGTTGAACCATTTTCAGCCCATGAAATGGAGATTTTTATAAATATGGGTAAGAAATGTCAATATTAACACCAGCATTGATGTTTCATCACAGTACAGTCATGATTTATTTTACAGCTCAAAAAACACGTTTAAGTTTGCAGTACCTCTTTAAATTTTTGTTAAAACCCTGGCAGCAGCATTCTAAATGCTCTGTAGTATTGCAATGGCTGCTTTTGGTAGGCCATGCAGCATATACTGTAGAGCGTTACAGTAGTCAAGACGACTAGAAACAAAAGCATGAACAAACCTTTCAGCATCTTTCTTGCTTAATGACAACACAGTACTGCCCCCCAATGCTTATAATCAGTTTTTTTTCTTCTTGAGCTCTTTGTGACACCAGAGAACATACAGTAGATATACACCTAACTAAACCAAACCAACTAAAAAGTACTGCATGACTTGCTGTCAGTCACCAAAACTGTCCAACGTATGCTTTACCTGTCAGTCCATATGGCTTCATGCTTACAGCTCTTAGTTGGCTTGTAAAAAGTCGGTGTGAACACAAAACAGACCAGAGCTTTTTCCTTTGCTCTGAGCCGAAGAACAGATGTGAAAGTGACCTTAGGTGAGAATGAAGATGAGTTACATTTCATGTTTTATTGTTCATTATATGATGATTGAATAGCTACACTTCTTTAGTAAAATGTCCATCATTTATGATGAGTCCCTCTCGGTGAACGATTATGGAAAACTCGGGACAGTTGACAAAGTTCTTTGTTCGCAACGTAATGTCACAAGTACGTCTGATTTTATTCATTTTTATTTTTTAACTCTCTTTATGTTCAGCACTTGGAGTTGCATTTGATGTATGACTTATACTGCTATATAAATAAAGTTTGATTGATTGAAGGAAGACGATTGTAAATGATAGATTTGCCACCGTGCAAGGTTGTCATTATGGAGTGTGAGATGTTCAACAGAAAAATAATTGTATTTGATTAATCGGTTCTGTTATTTTTCAAGCAAGAATGCTAAATATAAGTGCAGCACTGTGTGCGTGTGACTGTGTGGATTTAGGCTTTTGTGTGTTCCTGTATATCCACATACCTTTACTTACCTGCCTGTCTATGAGTGTATCTGCCTTTAGGAGGGAGTGTGTGTGTGTGTGTGTGTGAGAGTCGGTGTGTTCGTGTGTGTAGACGTCCATCTATCTGAGCAGCTATTTCAGAGAGAAAGGATTTCTGCCTCAGTAATTGCCTCTTCTATATTTTCCCCCTCGAATATATCTCTCTCTCTTTCTCATTTTTCTTTGGTATCTATTTTCTCTCTGAATTTTGTCCTCTCTCGTCCTGCAGACTTCCTCTCCGGCTCTCGCTCATCTTTCATTTCTCTTTTATTTTTTCCCTCCATCTCTTAGTCCTTGACATTAACCGTGATCTCACAGTAAGATCAATTAGGGAGACATATACACACACGCACACACACACGCACAGTGCATGTAAGAGTCACATGTCTATTAAAGCCTGTTTCTATTCATGCTCGGTCGGAATAGACTTCAATCTTTGAGATGGCTAAATGGTACAATGTTTATTATAATACAAACAGTGTGCCATCTGGTTTAGAGGTCCATACTGCAAACAGGAATCAAACCCTGGCAGTATCGGCATCACGCTCCAGTGAACTAAACACAACTGTGATGGACAGCTATGGTTAAAGTGAGCGAGGGAGGGACAGATGTATAGACGGATGGATAGAGACAGAAATAGACGGAATCAGCGAGCCTGAAATCATATGAGTGTTTCCATTTTTGTCTGTCAGCTGTGTTTTCATACTGAAGTGGGAAATCACATTTAAATGTTCTTGTTTGCATCCATCAAATATGGCACCTTTATAGTGTGAAACTATTAGGAAAATGACACAGGAAGTGTCTTATATTGCACAAACGGCCCACTTGTCATTGGTTTAGGACAAGTGTTTTTATACAATTGTATGTGCCGTAGTATATTTTTAAATCAATATATCACAGTCAATTTAATGGGTGGCACCTTGGTCACTAAATAACATTGCGTCATTTCAATTTACAATTCAGGCAAATAGCGAGCAATTTTTATAACAAAGTTAATGCATTAGCATACAATTCAGAGCCAGTCCTACAACATTGATCATGAAAAACAAAGTAAGAGTGTGGTCAAGTTAGTTTTCCTAAAGATTAATTTTGTCAGATTAATTTTTTCTTCTGTCTGTCCACCATCTACACTTACTTCACTTACTTTCATTCTTTCACCTGAAAACACAGTCAACTTCCTGTTTCCTGCTGTAAAACTATTTCCCTTTGTCCCATAATAGATTTCTTGCAAAATCCAAACAACACTACAAGTACATGGTATTATTATAACATCAATGTAGTCTGAAAGCTACACTAAATTAATAATACTAATAAAAATGACTGTGTGTAATGGGAAAAGTGACTGACTCATAGTGATGAACCCACAGAGAATTATCACCAAATCTGCAGTTCATTCAGCTCTACAGCGCGTTTTAGTGTCTTTCAGGTGTTTCTTTTGGTTTTATGGCCCTCAACTTTACTGTTTTGGTTTACTCTCACTGTTCAAATGAGCCTCATTTCCAGCCGCAACACATACATTCAGGCGCACATCTGCTTCCAAAATCGGCGAATCCATGCTTCTAGCTTGACTTCTTGTGTGTGATACAGTCAATTGACAAATGACGCTCCGCTCCGTGACCGATATGGTTGGTTGGTTTATTTTTGCACATGTGTCTAGTTTTGGTTGAAGGTAACCTCAAACCTTTCGTTGGAAAAGCGAACATCTTCATCCTCCCACTATGGTTTCCTGTTGACTCACTGTCTAATAATCAAAATGTTGATGTCGAGTGATGAGCTCATATGGAAGCACAGCTCATGTCTAGAAAACGTTCAGATGGATGTTTTGTTGTTGAGCTAAAGCTGTTTTTGACTCTACCACACACACACACACACAGTCCAGCTAGAATGACTTTCATTGTTTTGTTGTTTTAATGGTCAGTGATTTAAGGTTGAAGATGATGTCATCCTCCTCATCATGGTTACTAAATTGTTCCTCTGTTCATGATGGTGCTATTAGTAATGGCGTGTGACAGAGGTTATGGTGCTGTAATATGTAATGACATGAGCTCTACAGTGACTTGCTCTGAGTCTTTCGGGCCTTCCTCCAGCTGTTCCTCAGTCTCTTTCTTCTTCTTTAATGAGCCTGTTTGTTGGATTGATCTAAGCCCAGATCTGGTCCAGCGAATTGCTTTATTTTGCTTTCAATTACTTTTTGGAAGCAATAATTTGGCAATGGGTATTTATTCATGTGTGTTGTTGGTTTTAGCTAACAGTCATGTGTTTCCAGCAGCGGCAATAACGGTTTGTTTTGAATAAATAGAAGAGCAACTCTGTAGTTTGCATTAGCAGCAAATATGCACTTTGGCTGAACTGACAAAGCAAATAGTTGACTTAATACTTGATTTAGGTTTCACCTTTCATGACCATTTTATTTTTTGTGTTGTTGGAGTTACACACCAATCAGAATTGACAGTCCAGGCATCTGGTGTGAAGGCCAGTTCAGACCAAAGATTCTCGATGAGACGAAACCGTTTTCAAACGTTGCAGGGAAAAGTTGCAGCGGTGTGAACTGGCCCGTCTCAGCTCGATTCAAGCCGACTGATGGCGCCGCCTCAGCTTGTCCATTCGTAGCGAGCCTCTTGTTTTGTTCAGTTTACCAAGTTAGATAAAACCTATTTTTGTTATTTGAGCTGTACCTTTATTTTCTCTTTCTTTTTAAGGCAGAGGGCAGAAATGAAAAACAGTTTTATAGTTGCATTGTACGATGTAGTCTCCTATCTGCGTTCTAGCGCACTTGTGAACACTTGGGGGGGGGGAAAAGATGTGGTGCTTCACAGTACTGTTGCTGTTTATGAATTCATTTTTGTTTATTACAGATAATATTTGGGATATTTTCTTTTAATAAATTTACAGAGGATTTTGAGCAATTGTTGGGCTGGAAAACATCAAACCAATCTGGCAACACTGAAGGGCACACGTTAACACAGATTAGCAGTGTGCAGCCACTGAACTGGTAAATTCAATCAGAGTAGTTGCATGTACGTCTAAGCTCAAACAGCCTGTTTCTTTCTCCTTAAATGAAACTCCAGAAAGTCCCATGAATTGTGGAGCTGAAAGGGCCCTGTGGTTGACACGACACAGGCCAAACCACAGGCATTTTATGGCTTTTTTAAATTTTATTTGAAAACTGAAATATCTCAGCTTTCTAAATGTCCCTCCATTACTTGTCTCTGCCCACATGCACAAGCCAGTATTTATAAATCATACAAAGACAACCAAAATTCACAAATAGATTTACAACACAATTAGACAATTAAATGAATGTTTTGACTAAACCCCTCCACCAAACAGCCTTTTGTCAAATCATAGCTTAGCAGACATAACTAGGCACGGCAGGTCTGTCAAGCTTTGGATTTGTAAAAGCAATTTTTGGAATTTAAAGAGTTTGGAGGTTGGTGTCTATTTTTTATAAAACTTTTTTCAAAACCACAAACACATGAGCAAAATTGTAAGGAACGGTTTAAACGGTGTGTTTATCTGCTTTAACATAAGATGCAATCGTTAGAATTCCCGGCTAACTAGCTTACTACGTGACCTACAATAGTAGCAGATTGTTACTTGCAATGCCAAAGAGCACATTATTAACTAAGTTACATTACTTTGTGGGCCAGGTTACATTAAACAATAGTGTTGTATTTCCCCTCTGTGGAAAAGCCGATCCTGGGAGCTATCAGAGTTTAGGCTAACGTTGGCGACTATGAGTTTACACTCCAATAACGCCAGCGACATTACCTGAAATGTTGCGTTCGCCAAACGCATGACAGTCATACAGCAAAATAACACTCTGATCTTACATTTCTCCTTATCATACTTATAATACTGGGACTAACTAACTCTACACTGCAATACAAGACAACAATGTGCTTTTATTTAGCGCAACATCACTTCTACATGTATCATCAACCAGTGAGGATGCTGACTTGTTCCTTGGGACATGCAGCTTTTTAGCCTCACACTTTTAGCATGGTGTCATGTAAGTAGCCATCAAGTGCATATCTAAGACCTTTTGACAGGTTTCTAGTTTTAAAAACGAGTCAGCTGGAAACATTTAAAAGAACTCATGGAGCTAACATTAGCTTAATTAGCTAGCTAGATCATCCGGCGAAATCAGCGGTTGCCGTCAAGAAATGAAAAGTCTGCTTCTGTCTACCGCTGTCTGAAATCACAGACCCACTGTTTCAGTTCCTATTATTAAGAATCTGCCACGGGTATCACTGAAAATTGCACATGTGCCGTGCGAGAAAGGAAATCTTGGCATGCGGGGAGTGGGACGTAGCAAATGGTCAATTATGACTGCTGTGGATGGATCTTCTTTATTTTCTCATTGCTTATCTGTTTTCTGCTGTTTCACATGTAATGCTGCTATGAATAGTGTTAAAGTCTCTCTCTCCCTCTTCTTTGTTTTCTCCAGGTCAGCCTACCAAATGACTCCAGCTGTGTTGAAGAGATTTTGCGGGTATGTTGCTTGGGTACACACACACACACACACACACACACACACACACACACACACACACAGAGTAATTGCACTGATTATCAGCTGTTTTCTGTTTGCTCACAAAGACCTTCATCTCTCTCCTGAGAGTCTGGTCGTAAGGAAAAAAGGGAAAGAGGAAAAGAGAAACAGAGGGAGCAAAAGGCATTGGAAGGGAAAAGGAGATTTGTTGGCTCAGGTCAATGATTATACAAGTTTTTGTTTTTGTGGGATGACTTCATGCAGAAATCTTTTCCACAATTTTCTCCTCTCCTTTACCCTCCTTTCATCTCTCTTTCTCTCTGTCCTTCTCTTTTCCCACCTGCATGTCATCAAAAGTACATCAAGCAACACAGTTTTTCCACAATTTCCCCTCCCGTCCTCTCCTGTCCTTTTTGTTTTGTCAGTGTTCCTTCAGAGTGATGTCAAAGCAGAAATGTTTTCCCACAAATCTTCTCGCCAGTCAGAAGACAAGGACCGTCTGCTTGATGTCAAGTTATCTCCTTCTTTCTTTCTTCCTCTCAGTATTTGTCTTATCACTCACTGTGCTAGCTCTCTCTTTCTCTCACTGTCTGTCTTCCTCTCCTCATTCCTCTCTGCCCTCTGTCATTCACCTTTCTCTCCCTTTCACAAATCAATATGCTGGCCAACAGGCTGTGTGACAGATAGTGTGCTGTGAGCTGCATGAAAAGCCTTTGTCAATAATATCGGAGTGCTATTGAATACAGTCTGTGGTTTTTAGCCGTGTCAAGTGGAAAGATCAGGGAGTTCAAAATGTGAGGTGAGGTGTATCGGAGCGGAGGCCTGCGGTTCATTTAGCCCTTTCTGTGTGACGGCACAGCTACAAGTCTGTTGTCACAGAAACATTGTTGTTTTGGATGTTTTCACAATTCAAGGTAACGGTGTGTATCAGAGATATTGTGTACAGAAATAAAGCTGCATGAAACTGACTTCAAACTGTCATCCTTCAAACCTTTTAGAAGACTATAATGACTTTTTCAAGTATTTGGACCACCTCATGATGCAAGAAACCACTGTTGTCTTTTATAGATAAATGCATCCATGCTCATACTTCATCATATAGCAAGTATCCAAACAATAAACATAGATCTCAAGCAGTCTTGATTGAAGATTGAGTGTAAGCGAAACATCCTCTTCTTCCGTCTAATATTTTCTATTTGAGGCCTCTTAACAAGAGAAAACAAGACTGTTTAAAGGGTCAGTTCAGCCATATCACAAAAAAATTACCATTATTACCAAATTCCATTCCCCTCCATTGCATCAGGGTGGAAGCAGAAATCTCAAAGATGGATAGATACCACTAGAGTTTTCTCTTTTTCTGTAATTTGGGTGAAGCAGCCCATTAAATTGACATCCACTTTTTTAAGATTTGCCTGGGATCAGTTTATCCCACGTTTACAGTATGTTTGTATTAGGCCCGTTGTTATGGTTACCTACAGTTTCATGAACTTTGCACAGAGATTTTAGAAGGCGAATGAACTGTTGATTGTAAGTATGTTTGAGCTGTCCGGCTTAACAACCTTTGTTGTTACCTTAAACCTTAAAGCCAAAACTGAATGTAATAATCCTTTAGATTCATCCGCAATCAACAGACACATTTCCAATATTGTTTTGAGTTGTTTTGCCAAACAAGCATACAGTATCGAATGTTTGCAGCTCATTTCTGTTTGATTTGGTAATAAACACTTTGTGGCTTTAACACAGAGACACGGAGGGTTCGTACAAAGTCTTGAAAGTTTGGAAAATGCTTAATTTTAACCGTTATGTTTTCAAGGTTAGGAATATGCTTGAGTTCGAATATACTCCTTGAAAAATGCTTGATTTTCAACATAATAAAGGTTTCTTGGCCTCACTCGTCATTCATAGCTACATTCGTCCTCTGTTGATCCCTTACTCTGGAAATTAGGAAGCATTAAATAATCACGATCAAAACACACAAAGTTAATATCAACAGCTGGTAAAATAAACGGTGACAATATACAATGATTGCTGTGAATATAAAGGAATTCTGTGCAATTGCACTTATAGTAACAATTTAGATGTGATGATAAAGGCTTTGAGAGTCTGGAAATGTTTGGTTTAAGTACCTTGAAAGTGCTTGAATTCTACTCTTAAAAAGCTGTACGAACCCTGCAGAGAAATAAATTGTTTTGCTACATGTTAAGTCGGTAACAAATGAAAAGCATCATTAAATATGAATTTTAAGTCAGTGCGTGATGATAAAGAGAAGAAACATATGATAAGCCACTTATGCACCCAGTGGGGTAAATGTACATTTTGTGTGTTTGTGTTAAGGTGTAATAGATGGTAGGTAATGCAAAATTAGATATAGATAATAACTGGAAAATCACAGTGACATGTGGGTTTGTGTTAACGTCTGTGTGTGCGATGGGGTGACAGACTGAGTTAATTGCATACAATGACAGTAGTAACACATTTATAGACACACACACACATATTTAAATACGTGCACACACACACACACGCACACCATCATGAGTGCCGTCTGTCAAAACACAGGAACTCTTCCAGGAGGGACATGATGATGTCAGAGAGAGAAGAGTTGCCTAGCAACGCACCGTATGCCGTCAGGCCAAGTGCTTTACGATTGCAGAGAGGGAACATACACACATGTGCACACAGACTAGACACATTCTCAGGAATCTTCGATAATGTTGAGCTACACACCTCACAGCACCTGTACAAACACACTCCCACACACACACACACACACACACGAAAACATGAGTCATCTGATGAATATGAGTCATCTGGGGTGAAGAGACGCATGATGGGAAATTGTGATGTCAGTGACCTTTTAAAGCCCTCTGACTTGACGACCTGCTGTATGGCAATTGTGTGGGTGTGATCTGTGTGTGTGTGTGTGTGTGTGTGTGTGTGTGTGTGTGTGTGTGTGTGTGTGTGTGAGAAGCAGAATAAAATGCTAAACACTAAAAAACGTATTAAAAGATGGACTGTAATTACCAGTTATTAGAATTTGAATTTACAAAGAATTGAACTTTCAAGTGAGTGTCAGAGTGTGGGTGTGTGGGAGTGTGTGTGTGTGGTGTGTGTGTGGGAGTGTGTGAGACAGAGAGGGAATGAAAGAGAGAACCTGAGTGTGCACTTACATGACAAATTAGGTGGTAGTCTCACTTTGCTTCGTGAGCAGATTTCCCAATATATGCAGTACCTTTTCACTGTTTGTGATAAAGAGAAGCATCCAATACCCAACAGATTGCGTAGCTGCAGGATACACACACACACACACACACGCTTATCTTGTTGTCTAACTGAAGCTTCTACATATTGAGACTGGAATTCAACTGAGGAGACTGTGTGATTAGAATAATTGAAAGGGGATGCTGCTGCTGTTTAGCTGTAATGTAACCAACTGGAGTCAGCTTTTATTTTGGTAATTCAACAACTCTGCACTCAGTTCACTCTCAGTACACTGATCCCTGGTGTGCCACCAACTCCCCATGCTCCTCTCAGTTTATACTCGAAGTGATATTAAAGTCCACTCTGGACGGTTCAGAACAACCTTGATTGAATGCTGACTCCACTCCTCTGCATCAACGATGTTGCATAAGCAGTCCCTTTGCTCAGATTTGCTCAACTTCAGTCATCAATGTTATTCACCTGGTACTTTCCACATGAGGGCAAAAGTACATTCACTATGAGTTGTATGCTTTTAGTGTGGACTAGTGCCACACATGCTAAATATTTGTATTAATGCCATACAAATGTGTATCTTTAGGAGATGACCCATTCCTGGCCTCCTCCTCTCACAGCCATACACACTCCTGGGAAGGCTGATCAGACTAAGTTCCCCATCCCAAACAAGGTTAGTATGAGTTCTCTCTCTCTTTGTCCCACTACAGATACCTTTAATTCACTAAAGTAAAAGCTATATGCTCACATTAAGGGTTAATAGTGCAAATTCACTTTGGATCACAAGCCTGCTAATGTATGCTTCCTTCATGTTCGCTACTTGTGTTCTGACTACATCCTTTTCCTTTATTCAGTGAGTTATCATGAGTCAGTGAGTGGTGGAAAAAGATGTGAAGCCTTTACTTAAACTCCCACACTTATTGGTGTGTAGTCATCATAGAACTAAACTGCAGTCTGTCACTGGAAATCTTCAGCTTGCTAATTAGATCTGATTCATAAACTCACTGCGGCAGTGATTGCTGTGAATGAATCAGATTACTGTTGCCTCCATCCTGTGCAGTGGCACAAGTGACAGCCAGTGAAATTACCATGTTAATTAAGTATTGCATGTTTAAATCACCTCCTGTGAGGAAGTGGACATGCTCTTGAAGAGAAGCACTTCTTCTCTGCTGAAGTCTGTACTGTAACTGCTAATAGTTGCATATTAAATCTTTCGGTACCACTTTCAAACAAGGCACCCTTTATAAGTGCTTTTTTAAGTTGTAATTAATGACTTTATTAATGGTTAATAAATCTGATGCTTTATAGTCGCTTGTAAGCCATTAATAAGAACACATTTTGGGTTGCCAGGTTGAGAAAAATGTCTTTGGCTGGTGATTATCCTCCTCCAACAGGACACTTGCTTTGTCTTTTTAGTTAGGTACTGTGGACTAAAAAGTCCCATTTATTTAAATTATTAATATTTAACAATTTATGAACATTTACAATTGTATTTAACTTACTACAGTTTACAGATGACATACTACATTAAATTATTGGAAAGTAAGAAACCTGTGTACCTTTTTATTAATGACTTATTAGCATTTATAACTGCAGACTTGATGGATTATTACAAAATCATACACTCAATGACTTTCTTAATGGCTTGGCAGCCAGAGAGGTTTTTCACAACATGGCTACCCAAAAGTTATTCAAATCAATGGCCTATAACTGATGTGTAAAGCATTAGTAAATGATTTATTAACCATTAATAAAGCATTAGTTACAACTTATAAACCCTTTATACGGCACGTCACACCAGAGAGTGGCACAGCGAAGTTTGTCCTCGCATCTTTGCAAAATATTTGCTTCTAGAAGCTTGGTGACGTAGCGAGCTAGTTGGTGATCCAGCTGGTGAGCTAACCACTAACACGTTAACCAGCTGGGAACATGCTAGCCCTACTTAGTCACAATAGCTTCCCCTCTTGCTTTTTTTTATTGCAGAGGGAAAAGGCTCCGCAAGCAAACAAGCTTGCTAACTGGTTAGCTCAATCACCAGCGGAACAATAAGTTCACACAGATTATTCAAAAAAACATATTTTTACTACCGACTCCTGTCTCATAACCGTCGGCAAACCATGCCTCTTTTGAGGAGCAGTTTTACTAAAAGCAGATGGTGAATCACAGCTAATAAGCAGCAATAGCTTCCTCCATTTTGAACTCGACTTCAGAGGTCAACATTGTCGTGATGGCTGGCTATTGGTCACCGAGTTCACCAGAGTTGAAACATTTTTTTGCAGATTTACTGCAAATGGTGGTGTGACCAAGCCTGCAGAACAGGGGTACCTTATTAGAAAGTGCACTACTGTTTGTTTGGTTCCTTTCAATCGTCACAAAAATAAACATTTCAACCCACTTCAGGTTAAAGAAAGTTTTTCTATTTTAAAAACATACATCTGGTCGCTGTTTCCTGAGAAAAAGCCTGCCTGTGGTGTGCAACAAATGATTTCCTGTAAATAAAAAAACAAAACAAAAAAGTGTTTTTAACAAGAACAGTGATAACAACCATGGGTGAACTCTCAAAGAAAAGAACATCACTTACAGAAAGCCAAACTTCAAATTTCAAGGAAATTACATTTTAGCACCACCCACGCTGTTTGTTTGACGGGTGATGTTTGAGAAGTGACGTGCAGAAGCATGGACAACAGTAATCGCCAAAGACTGAGACGCAGTAAAAGCAGGTACTAAAGAATTGCCACTTCAGAAGATAGGCATTGGAAAAGTTTCTCCTACTCCCACAAAAATGCCTTGTAGTCCAAATAGTGGGGATATTTGTCACATTAAAACCAACACAAATGTTATATTCAACAGACATTACGGCAGTAATATTCTGACTGAAACAGCAGGTGTAGGTGTATTTGTTCCCACCGCAGAGTGCTTTTATGATTCACTTTTAATATTCGAAACGTCACCACCAATGTAATGTTTTAAAAGAAACAGCTATGTAAACACAGAGGCAGTCAATCTGACCCAGTAGTTAATGAATTAGGAGACTGTTATGGCGCTTTCAGCCCCCAGCGTCACACTAATCCTGCCAGTGAGTTTTAAGAATGAGGTGGAGCGTCGACGCGGGGAGATGAGAAGATCTGAATTCTGCATAATGGCATCGTTGTACTGCTGTGAAATCAATAATGACATCTGTTGGTTTATTAATTCAACCTGCCGCCCTCTGGCTTCCTCTCTCCGTCTCTCTAGGAGTCGCAGCATGTGACCTCGGGCTACAACACCCAGAGTAAGTTTCCCAGCATCAACACTCACACATACTAGCTATGTGATAATTAACGCTGGTGAGACCATAAAGGTAATACCACCCACAAGAAATGTGAGAAAAGCAGCTGATGCTCAAATGAATTCATAGCCACAGGAGCACGAAAACCACTGCTTTTATCTTTCTGCGTTCATCTAAACAAGTAATGAGACAAACATGATTTTTACACACACAGCTCAACTGAATTGACTGATTGTGGAGTCCAATTTTTTTTTATTATAAAGATCAGCAAGGATGCTCCCCCATAGGACCACAGACTTTTTTTTATCACTCAGCATTTGGATGTGGGTACTGAAATATACCAAACTGTGATTTACTGCCGTTCGTGGACAATTACACATTGGGATCATTTATTTCCAAGCTCACACTTACAGTAAGTGCTGAGTGGAGCACAGACTGCTTATCAGGTGCTTGTATTTGAACTGGCAGCATCAAGTTAGAAGTGGGCAATGTTGATCAAATGTTCTGTAACAGTATATGTAATTTTACACTTCAGTATTGATATATATCATTAAATAGTAGATTTTTTAACAGTTTAAAGACAAAACAATCCCATAGGAAAGTGTTTTTATGGCTTGACTTTTAGAAACCATTTACACTTGGCATTAACACACATGATCTATATCTGGATAACCAAAAGTACATGTTACAGTAATGCAAGGTGCAAATACACGAAGCAAGCATTGTGATCAGAATGCATTAGCTGTTATTATCCAGATAATGTATCAAGATACAGATCATTTTAATACCAGGTGTAAACAGGTTTATTAGTCCTACACTTTCCACAATGCAACTCAAAAGCATCTTTTCATTAGTCCCTCCCTGGCTGGTAAATGGCCACATCTTTCAAAACTTACGCTCCTGCGTTAATGTTGCTACCAGCTAGGGACTTTTGAGAAGTACTCCAGGCTTTCTGTTAAAAACTGGAAGCCTCCAAGCCCAGATAACAAGTGATTGGACTTTGAGTTAAGATTAGAGAAAATAAATCATCAGTTATTTTGACATGGGCTTGCGGACAGTCCATCTTACAAACTGGGGGTGTGGAAATTGAAAGCTTTTCTTTCTTCTTTTTTTTTGGCAAACTAATACTTCCTATGTGAAGAATGATCTTTCTTGCGGAACGATTATTCTACAACCGTTTTCACAGGTTTGGTGGAGTTACCCTTTAAATACAAAAGTCCTATAAAAATCAATAGGACAACTAAATATTGAAGGGATAGCTACCTAAACATACATGTATAGCAAAATCTAAAACGGTCTATAGAATTCATTTTGTCTCATGATATTATTATATTGCCCAATGCTGCAATCTAGTACATCACAGTAGTTCTGACTCCCAGTGTTGGCATCATATCATCAAAAGGTCTTCTGAACCGGTGCTCTTTTGTTAATACTCATGTTGTAGTGTTTTGAGATGTTTGTGATGTATATAAAGCTGAAATATTTCCCCACTGGCAGGATTTTCTCTCTGATATGAAAAGAAGATATATAACTGACTAGAATATAAGATACAGTGGAAAAAGGCTCTGTTCTAAAAGTCTGTATATCCAATTGGAAAATAAATTGGAAAAAAATCACCTCACCTGACAAGATTTTGTCAGGCAGCATATTTCAGTATGAATTTTAATGTAAAGAGACATTTGCTTTGTGTTTTTATCCAACCTCCTGTTACCAAAGCAAAACACACACACACACACACTAATTAAATAACACTGGAGTGTCATGTTTTCCAGTGTGACAATAGTAATACACGTCTACAGTGATTTGAGCCTGGCTCCTTGTCAAACAGTAATCACTAACAACCCAAGACACATGCAAAGAGGTGATACTCGAATGTCCTCTGTTGTGTTGCAGAGCGATGTACTGTATCAGCTAACAAGCCTGCTGCTAAACCGCCAACTGCACCACAGAAGTCGTGAGTATCTCTCTCACACACACACACACTCGCACATAAACAGAGAATTTCTGACCCGCTGCTGCTGCTGCGTTTGCCTCAAGGTAAAAATTAAGCTTGACTCTTGGATGGAATTCACCGCTGGTAGGAGGAAAAAAAAGATTGTGTGGATCAGAGCGAGAAAGTGCAGCTACATTAATTTAACGTGAGCCAGGAGCGTGTTGCAACATCTCTGGCTGCAGCCCACTCCACTGCACTCACAGAGCTGTACAGCAGGATTCATGGCAGGGTGAGATTGGAAAGGCAGAAATCTTGGCTTGTAAATCCCCCTCACGACTCAGATTTATCCTGTGCTTGACCACAACAAGCTTAATGATTTTGTTTTAGAAATTGACAGTTTTCAAAACGCTTCCCCCTGACCAGTGACTATGTTGGCCTTTCCAAAATCAAAAACACAAGAGGAAAAGTATGGATTACACAGCATGTTGATCTGCTTAAACGTAAGCTGCAAACGTTAGCATGTCCAGCTGACCCATCGTTACTTCCAAGACCAAGGAGCATTATTAGCTAACTACATTGTGTAGGGTTATAAGATATGCAAAAAAAAAAAAAACAAGCCCCATTCATGATGGCATACCCGCTGTGTTTTATTTTCCCACTGTTTGGAAGCTGGTCCCAGATGCTAAATCAGAGTGTGATGTTAGCAGTTCCTGATTTGTATTGGATTTGGGGAAGTTTACGCTCCAGCAACCCCACCAAACTTGTTATCCAAGATTGCCTTGGCTAGTCCTCATCCTAAAAGCCTTTTGTCTAGTAACATTAAAAGTGAAACATGCTTAAAAAAATAGGGAAAAGTATGTAAGCTAAGCCGCTAAACAGTTATGTTAGAATGAAATAATGATCGTACATTTTTCCTTATTGTACTTAAAGCTCCACACCGCGGTACAAGAACAATGCTGCTCTTTTATTTCCATGTCGTCACATGTATCATAAACTGGTGAGGATGCTGACTTTAGCCTCAGTATTTTAGCACCACATGTGCGTAGCCATCAAGTGCATATTTATGACTCCTTTTACAAGATTCTCATTTTAAAACAAGTCAGCTGGAAACATTAAAAAGTCACCCAGAGACAGTGTTTGCAACCAACTCATGCCATTAACATTAGCTTAATTAGCTAGATAGCTACAACTGATCAAATCTACTAGCGACAGTTGCCATTTCAGCAAGCAAAGTAATATAGTCAGCGATGACAAATGAGAAACCTGCTTTTGTCTGCATCTGTCTGACAACAAAAGATCCAAAAATTACCATAACTGTAAAGTATATGTACCATGCAAGAATGGAAAGCTTGACAAGTGTAGCAACAAGAGCTAAGGTTAGTGAACAGTCAATTATCCATTTTTTTTTTTTTTATCATTACAGCGTTTCAAACGTGCTCAGGGTTTGACTCAATTTAAAATCAAACTGGAGAAAATGTGTGACTTAAAACAAAAAACTAATACAGTGGTTTCTGCTTTCCTTCAAATATTTTGGTACTTCTTGTTTAATTTCTTTATTCCTCTGGGGAAGAGGTTTTTTGCTCCACTGTCACATTATCCCTTAAAAATTTGTTCAATATGACAACTCCAGTGTTTCCACCTCTAATGAGAGTTTTCAAGTGCTAAGTGCAATGAATTATTTATACATTTGATGAAAGCTAATTTAAAAAAAAAGAGAAAATGTGGCAAGCGTGGTGTCAAAAAGGAGCTTTTGAAAATGAAAAAGACTTGATGGCCAAAAGATGATGCAAAAATCCTGCAAGTTTAGAGGAAGTCGATGCAATGAATATGTAGTTGGATTTGTAGTTAAATAGTTAATTACATCTCCATTAGGATGATGTCTGCTGGAGCAGTAGTGCTTTTTGTGGCTTATTGCACTATTTTGCTAAAGCCAATAAGCCTGTTCCTTTTGATTACTATTGTTTTTACCATCTTGTATTCAAGCATAAATGCTGCTTTGTTTATTAGGGTGAAATAATTGTTATTGGTTAAAAACAATGCCTAGTTTACTGCAGCCATTAGGCTATTCTCTGATGCTCAACAGTGTAAAATGTTCAGGATAATGAATAGGCTTACCTCGTCTTATTCAAGAGTAATGTGTGCTAATTGCTATATTTTTTGCTGAATGTTTACTATGTCCAACCATTACAGAAAACTCATCCAACAGTAATCCCTCTCAAATAGGCTCCGTATACCTTAATGCCACATTTTTTTCGTTCATTAGAGCGGAGAGTAGAGAGAATACTGTACCCTCATGCTCCAGGAGTTTCATTATGCTCTGATCCAATCACATGATGTTGAGACAACTGCGTGTATGTACGCTTTTGCGTTTTGCTCAGTTTGCAGTGTGGTTGTCTCACCTGCTGGCAGCAACAGGAACCCGGACAACTCTTGGGTTCTTGTTTTTATCGTCACTGAGCTCTCTGACAGTAGTGCTGGACTTGTCACGATGTGCGGAATCACACATGCCACCCTGTACAGTGCAGAATCCTGGATAGAGCAAGGCACTAACACTGCCAGGGTTATGGGTTCAGTTCTCTGTGTGTAAAGAAGAGTACCGTCAAAACATGTTAACTCTGATGCTTTGTCACCACCAAGTAGCAGGTGACCGGTCAGAGGAGGACAATAATCAGCCACGGTGTTATTGTGATGGTATTATACTTATAATAGTATAATGCAAGTTGGAGTGTGAATGCACTTATTGTAAGTTGCTTAGGACAAAAGTGTGCTAAGTGAATGTAATGTAATTTCAATACAATACAAACATTTTTTTTATATAATATATAAAACCAAAAAAATCATATCTTAACGCAAAGCATCAAACCAAATCTTGCTGTTTCTGTTGTCAAACACACCAAACATTGTATGCACACATGTACATTCATGCTTCATAGAAACACAGACTGCGGGAATAAATAGAAAATGACAGACTTGCAAGAAGACCTTAAAAGCTTGTCTTTGTTGTTACAGACTACTGCAGAATTATGAACCACAGTAATATTCAACCTCTAAGTTTTTGCATTTGTGTTTTTGGCACTTGTATCCGTTGACTAACCTGATGCGGCAGATGGTTTGTTACACAGAACCATCTGAGAAGTCTTCCTTGGAAACGGTTTGGAAAAGGGCAGGCACTTTCAAAAAATACTTGGCAGGTGATTGGATGAACCATCTGTTTATCACGTCTATCGCGGGCTAACTTCAACCAAACCAAAGGAGAGCCGAAGCCAGTCTGAAGAAGAGCGAAAACGTCTTTTCCATCGAGAAAAGCCTTCAGTAGCTGCCAGTAGTTCTTCATAGGACGCGGATTGGTCCGAACCGGTGGCGGTTCGGCCACAAGCGCATAACTTAAAGCCTGGTAAGATGGATTCTCACGTGATCTCATGTGATCTTGCGAATCCAGCTTGCCTTGCAAGCCAATCCATCGACCAGTGGTTCCGAACCTTTTTGGCTTGTGACCTCTTAAGACAAAACGGTGTCTACTCTCGACACCTCGTCACTAGTTGCATATATCTTACACGCACGGCCAGTTCAATCAAAGAGTGATTTATCTTCACCCTTGTTTTATTTGAATACATTTTAGAGGTAAAATTATTCAGTATTGCACAAGGAAAACAAGAAGACAGTTTTTGTTGAAGCAGAAATACATTGTTTTTTTTCCTGCTCTGCTATTCTTTTAATCATCTCATGACCCCTGGGTTTGTCTTGTGCCCCTTGTTAGGGTCCTGACCCTCAGGTTGGGAAACACTGCCTTTTAACAAACCTTCTGACCTGCAAGTTACAGTTTGTTTCACGTTTTTGGCGTAGCTTTTAAATACAGGATGGGCTGGGAAGTTTGCATGAGCAGTGATGGCCACCATAAAAAGCAATGGACAGAGCATCACCTATAGAAACTTAAACAACATTAGAAGAAGAATCAAGGTTGATCGCTTATCAGATCTCTGGTCTGAAGAAGTTGGTCTTGATTGTGCATAATACAGGGACATTGGCAGGACGCTTGTTCAGCTTGAGGGTCTTCCCTGTAAGCTACTCAGAGATTTATGTCTGCGTTTTGTTTTGCAGTCTGAGTACATGTGCATCTGAAAGTGTCTACAGCGGAGTGTTGAGCAATTAGTCATTAGCTGAGCGTGGCTTTGATTTAGCTTCGGAAAATATTAACATCCTCTCAGACAGACTTCCGCGAGTAATGGAGCTCCACTACTGCTTTACTTTAAGAAATAAAAAGACTCCATTTTATGAAGGCAATTAAGAGTCTTGTCGAAATTTGGTGCTGTGCTCTCTAAGCTCTGCATGTCATGGATGCTTTAGTCCATAACTCATTTATATCTGACTGCGTCTGTCCTCATTGATGCTTCCACTCTCTCGTGCATTTTATTCCTTTCCCCTCCATGCTTCCTTTCCTCCCTCTTTATTTAGTCTCCCTCTCTCTATCCTCCCCCGTCACTCTCTCCCCTTCTCTTCTCCATCATTATCATCTCCATCTCACTCACTATCTCCCTTCTCTCCATCTGTCCCTTCTTATGAAATAAAACATGAATCCATTATTCATTCATTCAAACATATCTTATCATCGCCGCATGCTGCACCGTGCCCCTTATCTGCAAAGCTTTTTCTTATTGTGCTTCATTTATTCGCAACTCGTACGGTCCCTTCTGAAAACACCACAACACTGACAAGAGTGGTTCGTGAGGCAGTAAAAATCCCTTTAGGGGATTCTCCTGTCATAACAATAGCAGTGCCAGCTTAAAATAACAGTAGTTTGTGTGGAGGGTTTATATAAAGCAATAAAACATGGGAACTTGCCAATGCACAGCACATAAATACTGAATAATTTGTGTGGTAAGGAGCTGGTGATGCGATGAGGGAGGTCATGTTATTGACTGTGTCTTGTATATCTTTTTCATAGCCTCCGTACATCTATATTGTTGGAATTTCATCTGTAGCGTGGGGAGAATTAAACAAACACAACTATTGAAGGAAACAGGCCAACAAGTGGGTCCTTTTTCTGATTAGAAGCCCCCAAAATATCCGTGTACAATCCAGACTGAGGGACCGATCTCGGCTGAGCACGTCCTCTATGTTTCCAAGGAATTCTTGGCTGTAGGTCGGCGGTTGTCAGACAGAAAGTTTCCAGGTGAAAAAACAATCTGGCTTTCCTCTCCAAGCTCTAAAAGCTGAACATCTGGTAGGTTTTTAGCAGCGCAGTGCTCCATCCACTGTCCACTTCCTCATTCCCCAACATGAAGCAACGCTGTTTCTGCTGTGTAATTAATGCGTTAGCCAGAAAGGTTCTTCAGAAGGGAATACAAGCAGACAGGAGGTCATGGCTTCAATAACGCCTGTCCCTTTGTCTCTGTGCAGAATGCTGGAGGATGACCTGAAGATTAGCAGCGACGAGGAAGAGGCCGAACAAAAGGTGAGCTCCCCCTGCAGTCCGTCCATTCATGTATCAATGCAAACCATCACCTCGATCCAGTTTTTCCTCCATCTGTCCTCCAATCGTTCATGCATTCGCTTATATTACATTAAATTAATCTTTCTATATGTGACATTTACTGATTCATTCATCCGTCCGGAAGTCAGTTCAGCTCATGTTTCTGAAAGCATCCATTCACAATTAATTCCTCGTCTCATTCAGTCGATCCATGCATCCGTTCCCTAATTTGATTTACCTGTCCCTTATAATCTGCAATGAAAATATGGATATATTGCACTTCTTTTCAGAAAGAGACTAATTGAAAAATTATGTTACAAAATGCTTGTTTATTTATTTTTATTAGAATTCTGAATGTCATAAAAGGTTTAGGCTGCAACAGCTTGAGTTTCACAGTATAAATACTGTGGGAAAAGGGCTCCTCTTTCTTACCAGTACCTTTTAACTACCAATCAGTTCCATGAACTAGCTTGAAGGGCTGTGAGTTTACACTAGCCGGTTGAAGTGTATACTTCGTAGCAATCAAAGCAATACTTTCCCATAAATGAGCTTTTCTTACAGAGTAATTGCACACTGTGCCCACTTGGAAAGGCTTTATAAACTTAGCTGAGATGTAGAAGTGTTTTTTGTTTCCTTTTGAATGTGGTCCCTAAATGTCACAGACACCAAGCAGGACTTCCAGTTGTGATTTTCAAAATAATTGCTTTGTTGATGTTGCAAAGAGCTAGTTATTTATAACAGTAAGTACTTATTATACAGTATTTGAACCATGCAAGGGATAAAGACCAGAGAGCAAACTGTTTCCTTTCATCTGTCAAACATGATACCTCAGGTAATCTGCACCACTGGTCTGATTTCAATGATGGAAGGGGGATGCAATGTGTGTGAAGTGTGCCACCAGATTAATTAACTATAATCGGTTATTACATTGACCAAATTAGAAAAGCTATTGTGAAATAATCAATTCAAATGTAGCGTAAATGAGGCATTATAAAGTAAATTAAGAAACTAAACATTTTAAACATGGGTTTTAAAATGTACTCTTGTAAACAGCAGTTAAGACAACAAGCTCACCACAAGGTCCACTTAGTAGCAGTTCTGGAGCTTTCGGTCATGTCACATGATCATCAGCAGATGGAGTTCCCCCAGTTGTCATGGAATTCAAGGCACTTCAAGGACTTCCTGTGCCTGTTTGCTTAAAAACTGAATTAACCCCAGCTACTGGTGAAGTTCATGTGATATGATCAAAAGCTCCAGAACCGCTACTAAATGGGCCTTGTGGTGAAATTTCTTATTTTTCAATTAAAAATATTGCCAATAATAATTCTAAGTTTTTTGTTGTTCAAGTTAAGTGTCGGCCTATCATATTCAATTAATTTGTTTCTTGCTTTCACGTTTACAGTTTCCATTTTGTGATGGCGTTGATTTACAGACGTGTGCCACCTACAGATTAACTGAAGTCCGACCCACAGAGTAACCGATGGAGCTCAGACCAGATTCTTTATTTTTTTTACTCGAAGTTTTGTAAAGCATCATTTAAATGCAAATTTAATTAATCAAGTGGCTTTTTTTTAAATCGATCGCCTATAGTTATTCAGGTGGCACACTGCAGGCTCGTTCTTGAGATCATTTTGGGGCTAAAAACACCATTAGCAGTAATGTGGAACCCCTTGGAGGGGTTATGCATCATGTTGTGTTTTTATCCAAAAAGGGTGTTTCCACATGTTTAGTTCAGTGTCCGTTGACTGAAGAGGTCATGTTTGTCAGTCCGGGGCACTTTTGCATGCGAGCGTTGCAGTTGTCCGGCTCTTCTTGTCTTGTTTATCAGTATGAAAATTGGCTTGGTGGCCCTCTCTCCCCTAATCACTGTCATCACGCTCTAATGATGCCAGAGATGAGTTCAAAGCAGTCAGTGGGGGTCGTGCTGATGCCCCCTCCCCGACTGTGCAGACTGATATCAAAGAGTCTGTGAGATATTTTCTGTTAATGAAAAGATACCAGTTCCTCTCATCCACTTTTAACTGGCCGTTTGATTGTATAATTACCATGATGGTAGATATTATAATTATAAAGGATGGCAGGTCATTAAAGTGGTTTTTAGTTATCATAATTATGCTGAAAGTATATCTGTTAATTACAGATAGTTAGTGTGCATTCAGAATTGTAGCAAGTGGCTTCCTTAATTATAGGTTTTACATGTGATTACTCTTAATATTAGGATGGATAGACAGGATGAAATAGGATACAATTTATTCTTTTTCTTTGTCTGTCTCTTTGTCTCTTTTTAATCTCTTTGTCTTACTTTTCTGTCTGAAATGCATGTTCATATTTTCTCTTGCACTGTTTCCTGCTGTATCACAATGCCTTTATCCTTCCTTAAAGACAAAGTGAAATGAAAAATAGTTCTTTTGAATGTCAGTTATCTCTTGGTATATGCCAAATACATGTTAAAAAAAATATACATTTTAAGTGTTTTGCATCACATGTATCACTATGTCCACTAAATCATACCCACTTTAAAGCAGTCCAATCAAATCAGAGCGATTAATTTAAATCCCTCTTGTAGCTATACTTCGTCCACATATTCATTTTACTCACAAATGCGTCGCATTACAGAAGATAAGATCCTCTAACTTCCGCTTCACTGTGACTTTAAAGTCGGAGACTTAAAAATCGGAGAGGCTCTAGACAAAAATTAAAAAACAAAGGCAAACTGTAAAATGATTACCCAAACATCCATCACAGTTTACAGACCGACTTCCTGGTTCAACTTTTACTTACTGTTGTGTCGTGCGCCCTCATGGTTTTCCTGCGTAATGAGGGATTGTTACTGGCGTTTCAGGTATACTTATTTTTGGTTTTACCTTTAAATAAAGTGGCAGCTAAGAAGAAAAAAATAGGGAGTGTTGCATTGGGTCTAGTAGGCTACAATAAAGAAGTAGAAAACTTTAAAAAAATTAAAAATCAGGTGCTCTCTATCCAAGGATAATAACAATGAAACAACAATGACTGTCCAGCTTACTAAGAATGGAAGTCGGTGGTGTGGTAAGGCAGTCGAATGTATCCGGGGCACTCTGATAATGAGTATAAAAATCCTTTATTTACCGTGGTAGCCAATTTGGCTAAACGGAGTGAGTATAATATTGTCATAACCAACAGAAGTGACTTTCCAAGTTACAAAAATATAACCCAAGTTGTAATTTCCTGTAGTTTTCCTTTAAAGAATAAGTTCAAAATTGCACAGGTTTTCAATTCAGTTTTATTTATATAGCGCCATATCATAACAAAGTTATGTCAGCACTTTTTCATAAAGAGCAGGTCTAGACCGACTCTTTATATTTACAGAGACCCAACAATTCCCACCATGAGCAAGCACTAGGCGACTCCCTTTTAAAAACTCCCTTTTAACAGGCAGAAACCTCGAGCAGAACCAGGCTCTGGGTGGGCGGTCATCTGCCTCGACCGGCTAGGTTGAGAGAGACAGGGAAGGGAGAGAGCGAGGGAGCAGGAGGAAAGAGAGCATAAAGTAGTACAGTACAGTTCTATATACAGATGTAAAGTAATACTAGTGGTAATGGTATTGATGTTAATATTATTATAAAAAATAATACTAATAGCAATATTATAATAGTAATACTAATAATTAGACCAATAACAACAATAGCAGCAGCGGCCGCCGAGCAGGAACACGGCGGCAGGCAGCCCACATCCACAGATCCAGACTCCGCAGCTCCTGAGGCAGAAACACTCGCAGAAAGCAACAGAAGGAGAGAGAGAGAGAGAGGAGAGAAACGGAAGCAGTCGAGTTAGTAACAAGTATTATTGATATAAGGATGCGTACAGATGGAGAGGGAGAGGAGGAGAGAGGAGCTCAGTGCATCATGGGAAGTCTCCCGGCAGTCTAGGCCTATAGCAGCATAACTAAGGGGTGGCTCAGGGCTCACCTGAGTCAGCCCTACTATAAGCTTTATCAAAGAGGAAAGTCTTAAGCCTACTCTTAAATGTGAGGAGGGTGTCTGCCTCCCGTACACAAACTGGGAGCTGGTTCCACAGAAGAGGAGCTTGATAGCTGAAGGCTCTGGCTCCCATTCTACTTTTAGAGACTCTAGGAACCACAAGGAACCCTGCATTCTGGGAGCACAGTGCTCTGGTGGGGTAATAGGGTACTATGAGCTCTTTAAGATATGATGGTGCCTGACCAATAAGGGCTTTGTAGGTGAGAAGGATTTTAAATTCTATTCTGGATTTTACAGGGAGCCAGTGCAGAGAAGCTAATATGGGAGAAATATGATCCCTTTTCCTGGTTCTTGTCAGTAAACGTGCCGCAGCATTCTGGATCAACTGGAGAGTTTTAAGGGACTTATAGGGGCAGCCTGATAATAGGGAGTTGCAATAATCCAGTCTAGACGTAACAAATGTGTCTCTGTACAGGCACAGTGTTACCAAACTTGGCTTCCTCACTGTGATAAGACTTGTGTGGTATTCTGCGCACCATCGGTGCGTCATTGCACCGAACTGTTTGTTGCAAAGAAAAAATAGAAGAAAAAAAAAGTAGTTCAAGCACATAACTCCCCGTAACGCCACACATTTTTGTGGCCAGGCTAGCTTAAAACAAAGTTTTATATGATGGGGTTAGCTAGTCGTAGCAAATCACATGTGATTGGATACATTTAGGTTTACGCCCTTGTGTTCAAGATGACTTATCAAAAATATTTTAATGTTTTACTGGAAGAGGAAATAGAGATACTTTGATATAAAAACAATCAACTATTCTCTCTGTATTTAATCTTGTCAATCTCTTTCTCTTTGGATGACAAGATGTGCAAGACAGACACGGAGAGTGATCAAAATAAACAGAGAGGAAAGTGAGAGAAAAAAGTGAATGCGACACAGACAGACGAGGCAGACTGATAACAATGCAGACAGGAAGGGGACGATAAAGAGAGGGAAAGATGGAAAGAAAACAAGAAGACCGAGCGAGAGACAAAGAGAATGAGAGCGATAGAGAGAGACGGAGATGAATTCAGTGGCATTTTTCTGTGCATGCTGTTAACAGGCTTATAGCAAATGAGTGCATGGTGTATTATCAAGCTTTTATAGCCTGAAGTACAACACAACACACACACACTCTTAATCAAATACAGACGTGCATGTATTACACACATGCACACATACAACCACATAGAGTGTACCCATGCCGATTTATACTCACAAGCATTTACGCCAGCAAACACATAAATAAAAACACATGCTGACAGTCTCTCTCTCTCACACAGACACACACAGACACACACTGTCATTAGTATGCTGTGGCACAGCGCTGTGAGGGCAGCAGAGGAGTATGATGAATATGTTTTTGGCACAGAGCAAAGAGACAGAGCAGAGGAGGGAATTGAAAGAAAGAGCGGAGGAAGGAGGGATGGAAGACAGAGGGAAAAGAGGAAAGGAAACGAGAGATTGGAGGAAAGAGAGAGAGATGTTCCTAATGACTTGAAAAACAGCAACCCACTTACTGCTGCAGGTCTGTCCTTTGTCTCTCTATCTCCCGGCATTTCTCTCTTTTCTCTGCGCGAGCTTGTGATGACAGATCACCTCGGTCAGAGCAAAGTCAAGCTTAAAAGCTCCGTCTTTATATAAAAATACAGTTGCAGCTGGTAAAAATGTCCAGCACACTGGGGAACTGCTACACATGTCTGTGGCACAGTTAGCTTGATGAAAATATCTTTAGACAGGTTTTCTGAGGTGTTTCCGTACATGTGCAGTATACGTACTGTTACATGTCATATAACATTAAACTTGAAAAAACGTCACAAGATCAGTTTTAGCTGCGTAGCTTTGAGACAAACCCTACTGGGCAAAATTAGTTTTAAATAAATGAAGATAATAGCATTCAGGCTTTGCCCCCAGGAAACTGGTAGCGGAGATGGTAACTAATCACTAATCTAATCACAGCCATTGATGATATAAGTCCATCTGGTCACTACCAACTTTAAACTTAAAGCAGGCTCTATTGTCCTTTACAGCAGACATTTAGACTTGTCATAGTAGGAAAAGGTACAGGCACAGGTGTTACTAATAACATTAACGATGGCTCCGCTCAATTCAAGTGTCCCAGTGAGTTGTGACACTGTGAGAGTGAGCCAACATGCACGATACCAGGACCCTGAAATTGAAGCAGCTAAATGGAATTCAGCCATCATTCATTTTATTATTTAAACCTGTGCTTTTCCTACTGTGACATGTCAAAGTGTAAATCGTGTGTCCAACTGGTGATTATCAAACTAACTTGAGCCTGGTGTCTGATCTGCAGTGCAGCTCTGAGGGTTTCTTTTTTTTACACATTTCGACGGACTTAGCCGTCTGTCTCCACTTTTCCCAACTTCCCACGGTTTTTCATTTCCCAACATTGCTGCATGCTGCTATGATTAATTACTGCGAAGTGAATGTACGAAGTGATGAAACCTGAGTTTTGGGAATAATTATGCTTTTTTGTTGTTTTTTTTTGCTGTGGTGCTTTTCACACATGCTTTATTGTCTGTACAATCGCCAGCTTTTGCTAGGAAGCTGCTATGATGCTTGATATCTGTCTTCTCGTTTGTGTTTCATTGTTGCTGAGGCATTGCGTCTCAGATCACCGGACACTCAGGTTGTGTGCAGTGGTCCGGCCTCTGTATTGCATACATGGTAAAATTATGTCAAACAGAGCACAGTAGGTTGTACACAGTCGACTGGAGAATTGCAGCAGAATGTATCCAGACACAAAAAAAAGCAAAGTGCAGAGGCTATTTATCGACGTCGAAACAGAGGTAACTTGTGACAGACGGTCAGGGCAAACTAGACGGTCAGCACAAAGTACAGCAAACAAGAGTGTGTGCGTGTGAGGTATAGAAAGGCATCGATCAATAAGCTCAAAAGGTTGCCGAGTAAATGGAAGGGGTGGAAGTGGCTTAAAGGCAGGTGAGAAAATAGAGAAATCTCATATCTTGGTTGACATTTGTTCATTTTGTCTGTTTCCTACTGTACATGGTTGGTATTGCATGTGTCACAGTAACTCAGGGAATGGTCAAGGATGAGTGATTGTGTATCTAAGCATGCGTGAATATGTAATTTGGCTCTAAAATATTAAAGATAGGCATGCAGTTCTAAAGATTAATATTATTTCTGTACACAGTCAGATGTCAATGGGAAAATAAAACATCTTCAGTGAACTAGCTGTGTTAAATCCAACTGGCAGCAGCCGATGGAAAGATGCTAAAATTTGGGATATAGAGCTTCTTTGTTTTGCACTAGTGAAAATCCAGCAGCTGCTGTATTTTCAGCAGTGCAACCTCTGCGCAAGAGTTGCATCAGAAATTCAATATTTTGAACCCAGTGTTCAGGTGAAATTCTTTATAAAGTCTCTCACGCAAGGTAAAGCGACACCGTATAGACAAGCAAAGAATTAATTGTTCAGCTAGTGTTCAAGATGGTGCGGGGGTGTTTAAAGCCTTGTTCAAACTGTGTCACCAGGACTGATGTGAAACACTGTGACGTCTTGCACCCACATGAGAAAGAAGGGAGAAGAGGATATGGAGATTTTGCAAATAAACACAAGTCATATACAGAGCGCTTCCACGTCTCTAAAGCTTAAAGGTTTGCATTGTCGTGCTTTCTGTAAGATAGCTTGTCGTCTTTGTCAGGAACAATACTTACAGCCGTGTTGTATCAGAGGAGATTGTGTGAATAAATACTGGTTGGATTGTTCTTTATTTAAATCCAAGTAAAGCCACCAGCTAGCTAAATATATTCACACCTAGATCCTCTCCATGAGCCCTGCAAGTCTCCCAAAGCCAGAGATCTGAGGAGGTTTGTTGTTCTAGCCTGCAGCTACGCATCGATCTATCAGAAACCTCACTGGTCCAGTTAATCACCTTATTCCTGCAGAGAGAGAGAGAGAGAAACAACAAGCCAGAGGCGAGAAAAAGGTCCTGTTTTTGTTTGAGCAGTTCATTTTAATTGTTGGGCTTCAGTGCTTGAAGATGAATTAATGGCTGATATTTGCAGAAATTGAGTTTACTGTTTTTGTTTTGTTATTGTAATTGATCTAGTCATGTACAAAATTGACTCAGAGTTGACAGAGGGAGATGAGAGGGGAGAAGGGGAGGGAGGAAAGGCTTCACTGGCAAACGTAATCACCCCATTCTTTTACTGAAAGGAGGGGAAGTATGAATAGAAATAAAGGAGTGAACAGAGGCTGGGCTGAAGACGGAGGGCAGGGAGGCAACAAGGGAAGGAGGGGGATAAAGGAAGAGAAGATTAAGAGAAAATAGAGAGGTTTATCATTTTAATGACAAGAAAATCACTCCTCTTAGAGGAATGAGAGGACGAGAAAGAGAGCAGACAGAGAGAAGAAAAGTGAGGGTCAGAAGAGTGGAGGTTTAAGTGGCTGAAAGGGAAAAGCTGGATAAGTTGATTAGTCTATGATTTATTCTGTAGTTTTTATTCCATATAAAGTACTTAACTAACCTTATTAAGAAAAGGCTACACAAATAAAGAATATATTATAATACTATTATTATTAATCGTAGTAGTAATGTTATTTATTGCGTCAGCACACATGGACTTATAAGACCCCCAAAAATACTGTTATTTAATTATTTCTTTTTTCTCTGAACAAATTCATTTTTTCTTCAAATATAATAAGACTTCTTTTTTATTGTGACTTTTCTCTCAAAAAACTATGACTTTATTCTCATAATATGTAGATTGTATTCTCAAAATCTGTTTTTTTTCCACTAACAGTGGCCTTAATACTCCGTCACACTATCCGTCATCACCACTGATGGCTAAAACTGACTTTGAACACCCATAAACAAGCGAATAGCTCCATAATTTACTGTTTAAATTAATGTTTTAAATGTTTAATGTTAAACAGTAGTAGCAGTATTAATAATAATAGAAAATTAGGAAAGAAAATAGTGTATATGGAGGATAGATTTTTAGAAAATGTATTATGCACAATTCTAACAAATGTAGTTTGTCTGAGTACATTTTGCTGCTACAGACACACACATCCTGTTGTTTGTACAATTGAATCTGTACATTTTTATATTTTCAGACATTTTAGTAATAACATATGAAGATTTGGCATTGACAGAATATAGGTTTTAATATATATCTTAATTATTTATACAGTACCTAATGTGATCTAATCAAATCTAAATTAATCTAATCATTTTAATGAGTCAGTCAATTTATTGATACTGTGAAACTGTCAAGAGATTTAGTAAGAAGAAGAATTAAGCTATTAGAGGATCAATAAAAGCAGGTCTTTGTTTCATCATCTTCATGTCGTTATCAAACAGACTCACATTTGACCAGTCGGACATGAAGCACACCCACATCCATCATCATGTTTTGATACTATGGAAACGCATCCTGGTAAAATCCTGTATGTCTGCGAAACAGAAGTGAAAATGTTCTCCACCCTTTAATTATTGGCATTTGAGTTCAATCAAAGCAATAAAAAAAAAAAAGTGTACTCAAAGCCTAAACTGAATATATTAATATAACTTACAGTTTCTGTGTATGTGTATTGACAGGTGTCTGACAAGCCCAAAGCCAGAGGCACAGCCGTGAGGTAAGACAAATAGCCAAACTCTGTGTTGTAACATTGTGATTTATTTATCGCAGTAGTATCATCTATTGTGTATATACCAGCTGTGTGTACAGATCTATTATTTTACTAAATATCACCTTATATCTAAACGGTGAAGGGGGATTACTGGATGCTGAAGTGTTTGAGTGTGGATCAAAGAGTCTTTCTCGGATTAGTTACGTTTGAAGGTTAGAGCAAATACAACCACTATAACCCTTTCTGGAGGTGTAGTGGCTCTAATTCACTGAAGCATCTGTGTTGGCAGGTGCCCACTTGATAACCCCGGTCACCAGCCTGCACTCACACACTCAACTCTGTACCATTTGAAATTAGGCAGCAGATGTCCTCTACACTCACTATTTGTAGGTTATAGTGCATTAATCTTTCCACATCTGAACTGGGCTTCTGCTGCACGCTCACCTGAGATTATGGTTCAAAGGAGGAAACGGCAAATCCTGTGTATCATCATACAAGTATACATGATAGAAGGTCACTGAATAAGATTTCCTTAGCCCTCGAAATGCACTCTGATTTAACATTTGACGTTCATCCATAACAGAGAACATGCGGTGAACATATAAGGCTTCGTCCTAGCTGTAATATTGGATTTTTTTTTTAGTCTGTTGTAGTTATTTGACAGCTATAATCACTAGTTATACTGCGGATTAAATTTTCATATACAAAAAATGTTACCTTTTTATAAAATATGACACATTTTTATAGATTAAACAGCCCAACAGTAAATATAATAGTTAAAATAAGATTCACCTCCACCAGTTGCAACATTAAAATGTGACTTATATGTTAATGCATCTATAATAATAATCCAATATAATGTGTAACATGTAATACTGCATAATGAGTACTTGTACTTTTGATACTTTAAAGATAGGTTTCAGATAATATGTGTAATTTCACTTGAGTGAAATTGTGAATGCAGGAGTATTACTTTTACTTAAACCTGCATCAACAGATTTTTGGCCACTTGGGGGCAGCAGAAACAAGCAGTAAACACAATATTGACATATTATTACCTTATAAAGTTGATACGGTGAACTGTTTACACATTCAGCAGATACGGAGCAACATTGGTCATGTTTCTGGGTCACCTGAAGTCCAATATTCACTCTCCTTTTAGCTCTGTTCTCCACCAACTCCTGTCTCTTTAGCTGCTAAATGCTCTACTATGTTCACCAGCTATAGTCAGTATCTTTGTCTGCCTGTTATTTGCTGTTGAGCAGGTAGCGTACAGTGAATTTATCAGAGCTTTTTTTGCTTCTGATCAACCAAAATAACCAATACAACTAAAACGAGTTGAAAGAGGCTAAAAGAAGGAGAACTACAGAGTTGGTGATAATTCTCTGTGGGTTTTTATCACTACCAGCGACCCCTTACACATTACACACGGTAATTTGATCTGTTTTTCATATAAAAATATTGATTTGAGCAGCTTTAAGAAAATGATCTTCTTTAACCACTGCACATATTGTGTATAAAGTTCACTTTACTAGGTTAAAGTCAGGGTTAACAAGGAACTAGATTCACTGCTGCTTCTTATGGTTTAGTCTATAGCAGCGTGAGGATATCTTACTCTGGAATTTAAAGTCAAAATATAACAATCTAGACTCAATTTGCTGGTGAACGTAAAAATAATTGGCTGCACCTTGTTGTCAGTGACGGAGCAGAAAATATTTCAGAAGTTCAGGATCAA
This sequence comes from Maccullochella peelii, assembly GCA_002120245.1. Lineage (NCBI taxonomy): Eukaryota > Metazoa > Chordata > Actinopteri > Centrarchiformes > Percichthyidae > Maccullochella > Maccullochella peelii. The sequence continues at coordinate 44,040 of LKNJ01000920.1, forward strand.
TGAAAGCGCCACTCCCCTGCGTTTCTCATTTCAAAGTGGATTGTGAGGCAGAAGACTCTGTCCTTGTCAATCACTCCAGCAGGGGGGCCGAAGCTACTGTAGCAGTGCGTGTTGGAAGAGTTTCTTTCATCGTATTGGTTGCAATGTCTTCTTCACTTCATTACCCAGAATTCATATACTGTGATGTCAGGACAGGCTCAGAGCATTTTAAATTATGATTGAGATGGTTCATGGTTGATGGTTGTTTGTTGAGTCTATATTATTCCATATTATTGTCAATACCATAGACTGTATATAAAGGTGGACATGACGGCTCCCTAAAAGTGAAGCCAAAACGTCTCGATCGCCCCATGGTGGCTGGCTGCAGTATAGGTCATGAACCCCGCCCCCTTCCATGTTAGCGGATGGGACACGGGCCAAACTGAAAAATCAAAGCACACATCAAATAAAATGTTTCCAAAGATGGTTTCTGTCATTTCAGGTAGTTCTTATCACGCTGATGTTTGTTCAAGTGTTTGTTTCTCTGATAAGTTTGGTTTAAATTAGTTATTTGATGCTATGAAAAGGGGGTGTGACGTCATGATTGACAACTGAGTGTGCTCGCGATTGGTTCAGGCGGGTGTATGGGCGGGAACTCGATACCACTACTGCGCAGACTCTGGCTTCAAATGACATCACCAGCGCAAGATGGCAGCTCCTGTATCCGGGCTATTTTGGCTTAATTTTTGTACAGTGGGAGGACGTGGAGACGCATCGTCCATCTTTATATACAGTCTGTGGTCTATACTTACACCAGAATCTCATTTAAGCAAATAGGCTGAATCGTCAACATCTTATTTATGGGGCAAGGCATTAAGTTCTCTTGCTGCTCTCCATTTGTAATTTAGACTGAGGTAAATCTAACAAACTGGAGACAATGTAGACGAACAACTGTCCATAATAACTTTTCTTGTCTTTGTCATTTCTGAAGGTGATAGTCTATTTCCATTTTCCACAGTCACATTCTGTGTGGGCTACACGTTGCGACACATTATTGTCTTCCTGTAACATCTTGGGGGAACATGTCACCTAATTAATCATTAGGAAAAAAATGTTAGTTGCATTTGTAACATCACAGTACATTGGGAGATAATTCATGCAAACAGCTGATTTTGGCACCGAGATCAATTTTTCATAAGTTCATCTTTTGCTTGGAATGTGTTGCAAAGCCCAGACATGGTGCATAAGAATATAAGAATCTTTTATAAATGAGGCTCGTTGTGTTCGCAGTCTGAAGGCATTAGTATGCAAGTCTGGAGTGTGACTGCGTGTGTGTGTGTGTGTGAGAGGCAGACAGTGAGAGTGTGCTGTGTGTGCCCCAGGCCATGTGTTACTCTGCTACCGCTAATGAGCCCATTCACTGTGCAGCCCGATCCACTGAACACCCCACACACACACATACACATGTCCGCGGGGACGCTGGGACTAGAGATGCTGCGAGCGATCCACTGGCTATATCCCCCATGGAGAGCAACACACACGCGCACACACACATTCACCCACACTCCTCACACCATCCATGCAGACACACGCATTTAAAAAAAAAAAAAAAAAAAAATCATTGCTCTGACAACCTTACCCACATACCAAGCGTTATGCTGCTGCCACACACAAACACAACCACCCACCCCATCCATCCCACCCTATTAGACCATGCCGTTTTTATATCTCTGCTGTAATCTTTAAAATCTTGGTGCGATCTCCTGTATTTTCTTCATTATATCCTATGTTGATCTTTATCATATAGACTTGTCTTTTTATTCTATTTATTTTAGCAGTAATAGCATTACTAAGACGTTGAATAGAATAAAATTATGCAAGTTAAGGCAAATTAGCCCTGGGCAACACATGTTGAGGTGAACACATGACCGTGTGAGTTGAAAAATGTTTCAGCTTGAGCAAAAATAGTAGTGTTTGTCCTGAGGTTTTGTGCACACTCGGCTTACACTCAAATGTTTGGCGCGTACATTGCCAGCAAGCTACAACTAACGTCTGAACACTGTTTTTTTTTTTTTTGTGGGCGAATAAACGCTGACTCCAAAAACACTTCAGTTGTTAAAAAACAACATGACACACGTTAGCCCTGCACTCCAGAAACTGGCGTCATCAGTGCGTCCTCGCTGGTGGTGCTAGAAGCTTGGTGGCGTAGTGCTAATACACTGTAGCTAACCGCTAACAAGTCAGCAAGAAACACTCTAGCGCAAGTCAGTCACAACAGTTCTCCAAGCTTGCTGGCTTGTTAACCATCAGTTAGCTAACTGTCATTTAGCATACTAGCTAGCTCGTTTGCTCGCTAACAGGACAGTTCACACAATTGATTCCGTAGGCTACACGCATTTGTATCATTGACTCCTGTCTCATAACTGCAAACTATTCCTCTTTTGAGGAGCAGTTTGTACTCCCAACAGAGAAGGTTAAATTGTAATTGTAAAAATAAATGTTTATGCCGTACAGCTAATAAGCTACGATAGCTCCCTAGAACATACAAAAGATGAAACAAAACATATGTGCAGATTCAGTCTTATTTTGCTCTGAAATGTGGCTGTTAAAAGCTGGTGTGACCTAACCTTTAAGGTTACATTTAGTGGTATTTTGAGCACTTTTTAAAAAAAAAAAAACTTGAGTGTCTACTTTTGTAATTTGGTTTGTTTGGCCTGGTGAAATTGATGCCTTTGAAATCAGATACCCCAGGGATTCCTGAACCTTAGATGCATTGTCAGTCCTCTTCCAAGCACGTGGTGGTAACCTTAAACAGCATGGGTTTATGGGTAAAATGTCGACAAATGAAAGTTTTTACTTCTCAGTATTATGAGAGCAGCACTTACACTGCATTTATACCAGAGACGAAGAGAAGTTTACTGTTAATCAGTTATTTATCTAGAATAATTTAACTGCAGGAACACAAACCTGCTGAAAAACAAACCAATAAGTCATTTTACTTCTGCTGAAATGTATCTGTGTTTACAATCATGATCAATAATACGACCATGTTGGGAGGTTAAAAACACAGACAGGTTAAGCAGCATGGATGTGCCCTGCCAGTCAAGTGTGACATGAGTTCAAATGTGATGCACTTCTTCAAACACCGTTGCTCCTGCTGTTGTCAGGGAGCATTACACTACATATGTAGGAATGGAAACCTATTATAGCCTTCCCCACAGTTCTGCCACGGGCAAACAAACACACACACACACACACACACACACACACACACACACTCATGCACGCATTGCTGAATGCTGGAACCCATCAGCAACTGTGCTTGTGAAGAGGTGAAAAAGTTTTATTTTTCAGGCTTGAAATTCATAATTTATGACACACAAGCAACCATCTATGATAAATACACTGTATGATTTTTGTCTGATGCATGAGATACAATCTTAGAATGTATGTTTAACTTGACAAATTACACAATAAACCTCAGTGTAGGGTGCAAGATGATTTGTTCTGAGTAATTCAGGGATAGAGAAAACACTTTTCTGATGATTGAGATGCACACACACCATACAAAGACAAGCAATGCATGCATATGTAGTGGGTCTACCTCTGCATTGAGTTGTACTGAATAAGGACCACCCTTCCCAGGACTGCCTTTCAGCATTTTATTGCAAGGCACCAGAAATTACATCAGCGTAACTTCCCTGCAATTGTAGCAAGACAAAGCATCCACAGGGTCTTTCTTTCATAAATGCTCTCTGTGCCTGTGTAATACCATGAAGAGAGTCACAAAGTGCTCTGTGCCAGCCAATATGGTCTCTACAGTACACTCTGGCATTGCAAGCTATTTGGCAGCCCTGCAACACACATTTCTCATCAACGTTCTCTTCTGATTAACAGATTTATGCATGAAAATGAATAAAACTGTAGCTCCAAAACATAAAAAAATGATAAACACATCTACTTTAAAGTAACTTAGCGTCACATATATAGCAAAAGCACCCAAAGTTAAGTGTAATGAAAATAGGAAGTACGGCTAGCGGAAGTGCAACACAAGTCATAAAATAAAACAGTCGCTGTACTTCCTGTTAAAACAGAATATTCCCTTTTGTTTTCCAGTATATAAAAACATATCTGCTCCCATAATAATATACTAGCAACACTTGTTAAACAATGTTAAATAATGTTAAAATGTATCTCTGCTTCCCAAAGACTCGCAACGCTGTAGAATGCTTCCTTTAAAACTTTAATACATTCAGCCTCGGGCCCAAATTGGCTCTTCATCAGGTACAGAGGCATCACACTGGCTCAGGTGTGTTTCACTGAATAAATGGTCCCAGTCCCTCCCATGGGTGTTAAACTGTACCATTCAAAGTAAAAGTTTTTGCTAAATCCACATTTTACAGCAATTTTATGATGTCCTGTTCATAATTCAGCACAATAACATACATACATGCATACACATGGAATATAATTATCGATGGATATATGAATGGTATTCCTCCACTTCTGCTACAATTATGCACCAGTGCCTTGTCAGTGGGTCAAATAGCTTTATATATTTGGTAGACTGCGACAAAGTAAGTGCAATAATTTCATAAATCCCGTCCAAATGCTCCACATATCATAGGTTTACACACACCCCAGAGTCAGATAAACAAGCACACATGCGAGTATGCATGCGAACACACACACACACACACACACACACACACACACACAGAGACAGACGAGAGTGTGAGTGATTGAGAGAGAGACAGAGAGAGAGATTGTAAAGCCAGCTGTGCAGCGGGAAGCCCTGCCAAGTGGAGGGCAGAAGCAGCGAGCTGAAGGCAGATGATAAGATGACAGATGAACTGAGCCCAGGTGGCCTCCACATCTTCACTTCACAGTCCCGTAATACCATGGTAATTCTGCATATTCTCACTCAGGTTTTTAGTCATGTTAAGAGCCCATATTCACCTACAGTACTATGTGTGAAAGATTGACTACAGCTGCCGTTTTTCAGCATGATCCTCCTGCTCCACACTCTCTTACATCTTGTCTCTACTGACTGCAGTTTATCCGAGCCACGGCCTGTCTGGCTCAAAGCCATCCGCTCCATTGTTTTTAGAGGCTGATCAATTCAGTTTTCCAGCAGAAGCGATTGGGAGGAGAGAAGAAAAAAAAAAAAAGCTGTAACTGTCTATTGTCTGTTGATTGTCCTCCATATGTTCAATTCCTGCTGGTTAATTAACGGTGACACAGTCCAAACTGAGCCATGCAGTGTAACACAGATGGACCCTGGAGGAAAACATAATGATTATAGCATGCTTCTTCTCTGTATGTATAAGTAATTAATTGATCCAGGATATGTGAACAATAATGCAAACAACCTAAATACAATAAGTCAACATATTTTTACACTACATAACCAGTGATCTCTGCAAACATTAATATCACTGACTCATCTGACAGAAGACTGTAAATAAACATTCATATATGCAGGACCGTAGCCAGGATTTTAGAGATACTGATGTCATGAATTCCCTTAGCACAATCCCACCCACCTAATTCATTCTTGACAAGCCACCAACCACATTTAAATTCAGTATTTACAAATTTCACATTTTATTTGTTCATTTAACTGCTCTATTATAGTTTCCGGAAATGTTATCTTCCTGCATTATGGTCTAAAGGTGGGTTCAAAGCCTTCTCTAGCCTGCCAGGTATGTAATGTTTGTCTAAAATTGACCTATTTTAAGATGTTTAGTCTAAAAAATATCAGCCCCATCATGTCCCAATATTTCTGTAACTGTAGACTGTAAACTCCTTCATGTCATTAAACTTCCCAAACATCCTAAAATATTACAGGAGGACATGAACCGAACCTCAATACAGGGTTCGTACAAAGTCTTGAAAGTTTGGAAAATGCTTAATGTTAACCGTTAAGTTTTCAAGGTTAGGAATATGCTTGAATTCTAATATACTCCTTGAAAAATGCTTGATTTTCAACACAATCTGGTGTTTCATCATCTACACAATCACTCATGTAAACTCACTCATATTTCAAATGAAACGATCCTGTCGTCATATGTGTTTGTTGTCTCTTTGTGATTTATAGTAAGAATTTAGATGTGATGATAAAGGCTTCGAGAGTCTGGACATTTTTGGTTTATGTACCTTGAAAGTGCTTGGATTTTACTCTTGAAAAGCTGTACGAACAGTAGAAATATACCATGTTACAAAGTGATCTTGTGATGATCTGTGTTTGCGTGTATTTGATTGGCCGGGGAAGATGATGTTGAATTGCACCCCTGCTGCATCAACGCAGTTGCCTCATTGAGATGAGTGAGAGCGGTGACTTTTTCCACGCAGTAGTGATGTCTGACTGAACACAACCTTAGAGTAGCGACAAAGACCGAAGTGTTTCAGTGACCCAGAGTTGGAACCCATCTACTGTACCTTCGGGCCGTTCCCTTTTACTGATAACACGAGTGAACTGACCTGCATCCACACAGCAGTGTTCAGGTAACTCTCAGGTGTACTGTAAAAAGACTTTTATTTGTTTACAGCCAGTTCTCCTGGCAGCTTTGTAAGTCACTGTATACCAAAGTGTAGCTGCTAGCACATGTATATATGTGGGTGTCGTGTGGATCTTGTGACACCCACTGGACATATCAAACCAGCGGATCATTTTGTCAAGGCTGTAAGGCCTTTCATTTCCCCTGTTGTGCCTGTGATTTTATCACACAAATAAACAGACAGACACCAATCTGACAAAGGCTATTTTGTAAGTCTTATCTGTGTTACTTATGCAACTCTGACACAGGCACGCACAGAATATAGAGAGTGAAGCCTGAGTGTCCTGAATAAGCAAAAGACTTGATGTATATAGAAAAGACAGAAAGACACCTGTATGAAACATGAGGAAATTGCCTTTATTAGTGTTTATACACTGTTTGTGTTGTGTTTTTTTTAGTTTATGTTCTCATTGAGGTGGAAAAAGATTATAAATGCATGAATGAGGAAAAATAAGATATTATGGGAAACAAAGGATGTGAAGAATATGTGGCTGATAATGAGAGCTGAGGTGGAAATAAGACTTAACAGAAGTATACCTGAATAAAAGATACAAAAATACAACAGTACAGTTCACACACAGATACATGACATATTTTACCATAACTGACTACAAGGACAATATATTAAAAAAATACTAAGTGGATGTCCATCAAGTCATCCATCCAGATATAATGCTTTGCTAAACTTTGAGCAAATTCACTCCTGGATGAAGTTTATATGTCTTAACTTCACAGAAATGTATCTAAAATGTCCAGTAAAACAGCCAGTCTGTCAGTCTGCACCAGCTGGCGTTTTAATTTGGCACAGACTACGGCATTAAATTATTTTCGATGGCTGATTCCTGAGAAAAGGGGAAAAAAAAGAGGAAAGCGAGCCAGATGTAATGCTTTCACACACACACACACACACACACACACACTCATCTCCTTTCATCTTGTTCCTCCAGCACATACTGTTTATGTTGCCAGAATAAAATAGGCTAGAGAGCACTCAACTGAAAATCCCATTGAGAGGAAAAGACACTCACGCTTTGCTTTAACTTCACACGGTGCTATTTAAACAAAAACACAAACATATCAGTGTGGGAAATATAGACTCCTCTCATACTTCCAGACAGTTTTATCTTTTGGCAAATGCAAGGATGCTTATGAAATGCCACAAAAACACCGCCATTAAATTTAGTAAATGTGCCTTGCACGATTTTGTACAGCATGTACAACCCATTGGAGAGCTTCTCTCATCGACATTTCATGTTGTAAACATCCAATAAACAAAATTCATTCATTCAATCATTCACTCCCCTCTGCACTGCTCAGCAATCCCAGGAATCCTATCTTATCCAGCATTTCCTGTACTATAATAATAGTAAATATATAATATAATAATAGAAGAGAGAACTTCTACAAAGCAGACACTCGCTTGATGTTTGTTCTCACCTTGATTTCTTGCCAAATGTTGTATCGACAATGTGGGCTAGCCCACCAGGGGAAGTGATTTGTTTCCCAGAATTAAAATGTAGGCACTCATCAAACAATAAGGTGCTTTGGATGAAAAGCATCCACCAAATGGTAATAATTTTTTTTGTGGCACAATGAGAATCAGTTGGACTGCGTCTGTGATACGCTGTCTAGGCTGGCTGCACATCCGCTCCCAATCGATGTGGATTTAGTGGAGGAGAATCTTAGATATGTATTATTCTCCAATAAAACTAAATGCTAGTTTTTGTTATATAAGCTGCTTTTTTCTGAAAAAGAAGTACTCACTTGTCACTTCTGTCCAGGGCTGTGGCTACCATTAATGAGACTGAGGTCACTTATTCTGTAAAAAAATTTTTTAAAATCTTTTTAGTTTCAGTAACCTTGGAGGAGTTTCTGTGCAGATAAAAATTCAACATTTAATTGGTTGATTTTATTATTTTCGTATTTTGGCTCTATTTCGATTTCTGGCATTTTCCACTCTGTTTTTTTTATGCGCAAATGGAAAATGTGGATACAAACGGGTGTGTGGAAAAGTTTTTACTGACTGCTGCTGTTCTCAACTCTTAAACTGTAATAAAAATGTTACATACTCTAGTTGTGCCACAGTCTGGTCAGTATCTTCTTTCAGATTTGAATCACGAATACTAACGAGTCTCTTCTAGAGAGCTGCTGCTGACTCACAGGACTCCTGGTTCTCTTTAGTTACACATCAAAAGATTCTTTAAAGGCAATAAGGGACATAAAAACAAACAGACAGGGACATGAGTCCAGGAAATGTCTCTTATCGCCATCTGTCTGGCATCTCTACCTCAGTCTTCCAGTTAACCATGTATGAACCGGCTGTTCACAATAAAAAACTGAAACAGTGTTTGACAGTCCTGATCCAAGAAACGTAACATCTCAGTGACTTCAACATATAATTTGTCAGATCACATCTCCTTTGTGTTTCAGGCAGTGATAGCAGCTGATGAACACAACACATAACTTATAGTCCAGAAGAAAATAGATTTTATACTTTTAAAACAACCCAACAGTCACCAGGCAAGAACATTAATATTGGACGAATCTGAAAAAGACTGTTTAATGAGAATGGCTGTGTCTGAAATAATTTACTATGTAATGCACTACATTAACCTCTGCCAGCTGAGTGTGAGTCATGCACAACAATGGTACAAAAAAAGTAGTGTCCATGGTATTTACACCACTTTCTGCTAACAATCCCTTAATGCAAAGCGTACCTTTTTATGGATGTGAAAATGAATGATAGGGATAAATTGTGGGCATGGCAAATAAACTATGCTAAAGCAACTAAATCAGAAAGGGAACAACACTTCCCTAATTGACACTGAGCGTTAGCATTGGACGTAAATTGTGAGGTGCAGGATTGCCCAATGTGAACACTATTCCTACTGGTCTATTTTTAAACTAAATATATTTAAAACGATATTACTCACACTGCTTATTGAATGTAAGATCAGTACTTAATGTGGTAGATGTTTCTCTTACAGCCTTGTCTTCAGCACTCCTGTTGTATTCCCTGTCTGCAGTGATACACTACCATTTTTTGTTTGTATGTGCTTGGCCTCAACAATAATTTCCCAGGTTATTTAAAAAGAATGTGAATGAGCGAAAACTCAGATTATCCTGTTTAGAGAGAGAAAGCTGAATGTGATGAGCAATAACTTACTTAATGGGAATCGGATCTCTGATTACATTTCTTGTTTTATTGTGATGCTGATTTACCAGCCAGCACCAGCAATGAAAACCAAAATGAAAATCCAGACAGACAAGATCTTGCTATTCTCTCATTGTTTTGTAAAATCAGATTCTAACTAGCTTTCTTATGAGTTCAAAACAGTTCTTTTGAAACCGCTTTGATATGTTTTCCAAACACACAACTGGCAGTGATTGCATGGAGGAGGGTCTGCATAGGGAAGACACACACACAAACATGTATACGGGGAGTTTAACTCGACGCTCTGCCAATATTGTTTCAACTGTGATGCTAATAGAGCAAACTGAGGTGAAAATTTAATGGAAATTGAAAGGGAGAAAGAGGGAGAGACAAAGAGAAGAGATGAGTAATGATAGAAGAAGAAAAACAGGGCAGAGACTGCTTTCATACAGTATCTGTCACTGTGTGTGTGTGTGTGTGCGCGTTGCCTGCGGAACAGTTGATGGATTTGCTGCTTGACTGCTCACACAGATTGGTGCCTGCTGTGATGGCAGCCTTGAACTGAAATTGCATGCACACACACACACACAAAGAGAGCTACACATAATTGCAGTCTCTCTGTGCGTGTGTGTGTGTGTGGGTGTGTGCAAGTGCGTTTGTGTGTACTCTTAAGTCGGGACGAGCGGGTGTGTTGCCTCTATGAGGCCATTTCAAAGCACTGTGGAAGGATGGATGAACACAAGGCCAACCAAAGCACCAGGGAGGATGAGACAGTCGAACAGGTTCAAAACACTGTGTTTATGCGTTTATTAACAGCCGTTTATTATATTCTGTTTCAGATGCTTCATTTTTATTGAATCAGTGACAGGGTGGCTGGCTTCCCCAATTACCATCCTTTTTTTTAAATTGGTAAAACAAGACAAAAACACAGCAAAACAGATTCACGAAGATTAATTCATACAGCTTAGAGAGAGATCTGTTTTACTGAAGAGTTTGATGATAATTAAGGCAGTTTGGAGTAGATTATGGATCCATACCTCTAAATAAAGTCCACAGATGAGATGAGGCTTGAAATTTGTGATGAAGATGTCTGTTTTGTTCCAGTCAGGCTGGAGTGTAGAGGAGATTTTGTGTGTATAGATGAGGAAGAATGAGATGATCTACACCACCTAGGGGAATTTCACCACAGGAAATAACAGTAGAGAAGAAGAGTCAGATAACAAGTGTTATGAACTGACCAGAAGTTCTCCACTGAAAAACAATGAAAATAAGATAATAATGAAAAGTTTTACAGTAAAAATCAGTAGTAGCTGAAACTAACAAATGGATTAGTAGTTGAAAGTCAATATAGTGATGTTTTATGTTATGTGAGGCAGGAAATCAATTCTTTATTATAAAAGTAGATTTATAAAAGTATATTTCTTAAAATTTAACCACAACATGCAGAGAAGAGTCGTTATTGTTGGTTCAGTTGGTTCAATTGAAGCTATGAAGAACCTTACGCTACACAAAATATAGCAGCATACATTATTGTACTGAGACTGCAATGTATGAGCATGACTCTCCACTAAACATAAGCCATGAACAAATCAATAATAGTTGTCCAGCACCTTATACACCACCTTATGGGATTGCAAACAAACATTTTCAGCTCACTCAAAGGTCAACTCATTCAAACTAGACCGGTAGGGAAGCTACAATCTTGAAACCAAAGCCAGAGGACAAAGCGAGAAAGAGAGAAAGCCATGTCCCAGCAGCTGCCTTAAATAACCCTAACTGGCAGGATGAGTTGGTAAAGATGACGGGGGCTTCATTACAAAGCGATGAAGAAAACGTGTACCCTAACACACATGCAAGGTTCATTTGTAAGTTGTTCATTTCGAGAACTATCCACCAGGCTGACAAAAGTTTAGGAAATTCAAATGATTTTGAAGCAGCTGTAATATTTGATATTTGTACCTATGAAGGGTAATCTTGACATTTTAATGTTTTTAGGGAACGATACACATAACAAGGTAATGCATCTGATTTGCTAAATCATATTGAAGAAAGTAGCACGTAGACAGCTTTACTATTTTTCCATTACGAAGGTGAAATAATGGAAGTCTATTTGGATGTAAATCTTTTGGAATCAATGAAAATTGGAAGCTAAGTTGAGGTAAAAAGTTTTCATTAGCAGCAGCGTGTGATTAAGATGAAATAACTCAGTGTTGGCCTTGTGTTTTCTAAGATAGGAAGTATGGCGTATTTAGACCTGTTAATGGTATGTTGTGTGAGCGTACGAGGTTGATTGCCTCCTGTGGTGCATCTGATCGTTCTCGAAGATGAAGTAAAACATCATCGGCATAAAGATGAATCTTGTGTTCTGAGTTGGCAGAGTGAATCCCTTTTTTCTTTTCAGTTCTTCCAGAAAGAGCTAGCAGGTGGTTCGTTTAAAATAACAAATAGCAAAGGAGAGAGTGGACAGTGGACATACCAGACACTGTCTGGTGTGTGAAACTTTGTGATGTAACGCTGTTAGTGGTGACGGTGGCCATCGATGTGCTCCGAAGTCCTCTCACATTACAGATAGACCTTTCGGCTTCCTTTGATCGTTTTTGGATTTAGAAAGAAATTCTCCTATTGGAGTGACTTATTTAACATACAAGCACATAACAAAACAGAAATATGTGTCTGTCTTCTGTAGTGGAGCATCGGGGAGCAGCAGCGAATCAGAGAGCAGCTCCGAGTCGGACACGGACGAATCAGAGAGCAGCTCCAGTGACAGCGAGTATAATCAGGCCTCCCGCACAAACACTCCAGAGGTAAGATGACAAGTGTGTTTCTGTGTGTGTTTATGTGAATAACATTTCACGAGTTTATGGATGAAATGTATGGAATAGATAACATAAGCAGAACTGAGCTCCTTTTTTATTTTCATGTGACGAAAGAAGCAAATTTTACTTTTTGTGGAAGAATCAACTGTATAATAAATGTCAAAATCTCTAATATATAAAATAATAACAGTTTCATATATTTAGAAATACATGGGAAAAATAAGTTCTGAAGATAATGGAATTATTCTATAATGTATATAGAGTTTTATGGTTGAGCAGCTGTCTCAGTGTTACATCACATTACAATCATTTAGCAGACGCTGTGGTCCATAGCCACTTAAAATAAGTATATTCAACCTCCATACAGTAGGAACAAGAGTTTAATGTCATCAAGTGTATATACCAATCACAATATTAGTAAAAAAAAATTAAAAAGTAATATTTTATTATTTTAAGCCTTCATTTATGGATTATTCCCATTGTTCAATAAATTAGTCAGTACAGTTTGGAGACAACCAGTCATGTTAATGCCAGCTTCACAGGCAGAGGTAACATTCGTTTTGGTTACATCCCAATCATTTAGCAATCATTCAATAATTGGCAGTCAATACAAGATATTGACAATTTCATGTGTCCCCAATTTTGTTTACATTTCATAAAGAGACAGATGCACTTTCATTGGCTTTTTTTATTCTCTTTGATTCACCACTATTCACTCCACAGCGTGTCTGACTGCCTGTACATTAAACTGTCTCTTCCCACCGTCTCTGGGTGGTGCTCTGAAAGTCATAAAACTCCTACTGCAGAAAGCTGAATTATAACATTATTTATCACATTATTTTAATGGCTCAGCGCTGCCTGGTTTCATAGGCTTATGCAGTCATACCCACTGAGAGAAAGGGAGAGACAGGCGGAGAAGGAGAAAGAAAATCATTTAGTAGCATGCAACACATAGGCGGCTATATGTTAAAACGAACTACAGCAGAGAAATCGAATAGAGCTACTTTCTGATCTCCTTAAAAGAAGTTCCCTTTTCTGTCTGCAAACAATAAGCACTTTAATGATTTATGAAAAAAAAGCATCCAAAAAAATGACATCTGTAACTTCCCTTGAGTTTTTCAGACCAAATAAAATTTTGCTACTACAGTGACAACCATCCTTAGAAAATGGAGGTGTTGCAGACTGTATTTACTTCTGAAATATTAAATAATCTATAAGCTGTTTTCCCCCACTATAGCCTGAGCCCCCCTCCACCAACAAGTGGCAGCTGGACAGCTGGTTGAATAAGGTCCAAGCTCAAACCAAACCTTTGGTGCCCCCACAGCAAGAACATCATGGCACAGGTTGGTATGGACAGTTACTACTACTACTATCTACTGTGTTTATACAAAATCTGGTTTGATCTGGAATACTTATTCTGGTCCAATGGTCCTCTTCCTAGGCTCCATCACGCGGGGTCCGGACACTTTCCCTCCAAGGAATGAAGCACCAGGAGTCGGTACGGCTGCCAAGACCAAGCCCTGCGTATCCAACAGCACCCCTGCTCCAGCTGCACCAACAGTGGAACACAAGGATACAAGAGGAGGAGCCTTCTGGTAGGAGCTACAAGTGTATTTGTTTGGAAATTTGAATGAATGACACACTGCCAGAAGGATGGACAAATTGTAGGCAACAACTGACAAAAATCAATTCTTGCTCCCCACAGCCCCGGCAAAGAGAAGGCCAAGGCCAAGCTCAGCCAGAAGGCCTCAGGAGACGGCCAGAGGTCAAAGATGAGGCTGTCACCGGGCCTGTTGTCAGGGCCGGAGGTCACGACCCCGAGGAGGAACACCACTGGGAAGAAACAGCCCAGGCGGACAGAGAGATCAAACAGTGTGGAGGATAATCAGAACCAGACATGGAGCCGAACAAACCAGCATAGGTAAGGAAGGGAGGACTTTGGCTAATGTGTTTACCATCAGTTAGTAGCTGCATCCCAAAAGTGTGACTTACTAACAACAGTTTGTATTAATTGTTGATCCATAACTTCTTCCATTATACCTACAAAATTTGTGATTGCCAGTATTTATTGTTCTTATATAGATGGATTAAATTGACAATAACAAAGGTAAATACAAAACAGCAAAGACCCAGTCCATTAAAAATAAAGCACATCTCTATATATACATACAGATTTATCCATGTTTGTGTTACCCATGGATGGTTTAGCTACCTCTCATAATTTTGACAATCCCTGATAAAATATAAGTGAAATATTTGACCAGGAACTACATTCTTTAAAAATGTTGTAAGGGAGAAAATTAAGATTTTATATATGATGTGTATGAGGAGGTAATATGGATACAACCCTAGTAAGTGTGAGGAGTGGTGGAGGACTGCTGTACCAGGAAGTGGCTGCATAGTCAAAATGGCATTGAACTCGAGGCCCGGTTGTTTCCTGCTCAACAATGTAGTCTTTAGTGCTTTCAGTACCATGGCCTCTTCTAATGATCTAAAAGCTAATTATCTAAAATCAAACTAAGAATTCAGGATATTTTCTCAGTTTGATTCGATACCCAAAACGAATGGCCTCAGTTTTCCCTAAATGAGGGGGGTGTTTATTATCAGAGAGCCACATTTCAACATATTCTCTACTTTAGTCCCATCTTTATTTAACATTATCAGTGCGGCATCATAGAGATTTTAAGTAATTAATTTATAATATATAATAAAACGAATAATGGCCCCAGGACACTCCCGTGGGGGACACTGCAAGTTATGGCTATGACTAGAAAGCATCCTCTTCAGCTTTTTAAATCTCACTTTATCATTGCTGCTTCACTGAAACCAATGGCTATTGATTTAGACAGCAAAAATCCATAATCTACAGCAAGGATCTTTGTTGTGCCTTTGTGCATCTGAGTGAATGAGCAGGCAAATCATCTTGATAAACTCTCTTTACGCCACTGAACACTGTCACTCCCACATCTGTTGTGAAAAATGCTCAGATTGAGTAGAAGCCACGTCGAACTGCCTGCTCAGATTGATCTTGGGCTAATTAGAAAAAAACACTGACTTCCTAGCTTCTTTTCTTATTTTCTTCTCTCCCTCAATCACTTCTTCTCTTCCCCTCTTCCATTTTAAGCTTTCCACATCCAAACAAGTTCGGCTGAATGCATGCTGCTTTCAATTATTTCATGCTGTCTTATATTTTTTAATTTTAACACACATTCACCCCCTGGAGCTGGCCAAGGCAAACATTATCTTCTGCTGTTTGTCAGTGTAAAACTGCTCTACCGTAGCAGTGCCTTGCTCAGGGGAAAATCTCATTTGAATTGTCACAACCTGGCTCAAAAGTATGTGACAAAAGAGGGAGACCACGCATAGTCTGTAAAGAATACTAAACATTTTAATTAATTAAGTAAATAAGTAAACAGTACAAAAGGGTATATCTGTCAGTAGGTCAGTATGTATGCAATGTCTGTGTGCATGGTGAAGAGGGTGTGAGTGTGAAACACAGAATACGAACAAAGGACAAATGTCAGTCAGCAGGCCAGGAAAAGGGAGTGAGCAGATCTTGCAGGTCTGGTTTATAGCCTCCTGAGACCAGCCTGCTCAGGTGTGCTGCATCTCTAACAAGGTCTCAGCTCCACCCATGAATTGCCTAGAGAGAAAAGAAAAGCCAACAAGGACGGACAAGATGGGGCCAACCCTGGGGCCGTCACAGGATTGTTGACACTTCCTCTTATTGTGTTTTTTTTTTCCCCCACTGCAGCCCCGCAGCTAGGGAGAAGGACCTGTTGCCTCCCCCCTCCCTGGAGCACCAGAACCCCCCGAGGCCACGAAGTAAACCCCCCAGTGGGAAAACAGCCCCCAGGAAAGAACCTCGCAGTGCTACCAACTCGAACAACAGCGCAGTTACTCCACCAGTGGTGCTACAGCAAACCCCTGTGCCAGCACCTGCTGTCAGTGGAAACCAGGTTAGTTTTTTGGGGGTGGGATACACGTGTGTGTGTGTGTGTGTGTGTGTGTTTGTGGGGGACGTAGAGAGTTTCTCCATATTTCTTCTGATTGTCTTCTCAGTGATGCCCTTAATCATCGCTCATAATGATACTAATGTCTAATTAATGCACCTGTCCGAAGCACTTTTGGACATTTTTCCTTTACTTACCAACATCTGTAATATGTAAAGACACAGTTCAAAACCAAGTGCTACACGCAATGTAACATTGTCCATGTATCCTGTAATGATCATTTCATCCTTATAGCCTCTGGATGATTTGACAAAGTCATAAAATTCCACAGGATAGAAACTGTATTATTACATGACCATTATGGCTCAACACTGACTGGTTTTATCGAAATGTGCAAAGTAAGAGAGGGAGTCAAGGAGACAGAACTGAATCATCGACCATCATCTTAACCTATAATGAGTTAACACTCGGTGGGTTTATGAAGATTGGGTAGTTTCAAGGAGAGAAAAAAAGAAAGGAAGAAAAAGAAAACCACTAATAGTAAGCTGGCTTTATGTAACTAAGGACAGGAATGAAGACTATATAAGAATAAGAAGTATATAAGAATGAAGATGAAAATGTCCCTTATCTTTACTTGATTTTTAGTGAAAAGAGAAAGTGGAGTTTTTCTAAATAAATTAATTTAATAACGCCAAAAACCAATAGGTCAAAATACCATTGTCATTAACAAAGAATCAACAGCATATTGCTAAAAATGTGCAGGGTGATTTCAGCCTAAACAGCAGTCTGTACATGAGCCCATAGTCATAAAACAATCTTATAAATGTTGACCTCATGTAACTCGAGAGAAAAAGTAAGGTTGACATGTGAGAGGGGTGAATGTACACGCTCGTCTTTGGAGGAACAAAAGGAGTTCACACAACGCACTCGAGAATTTTCTTTTTAGGACGTGCCACGTTTTGATCTTTGTCGATCTTCATGACACCGGCGCCTCACATTATTATATTTGTTTGCTTTGAAATTTCCTCTCCATTTTTATGCCATCATTCGAAAGAAAATATGCTTGAAAAACTCAGCCACTGGGACAAATTAACAATTGACCAATAAACAGACAGTCGTCAATAATACTGAAGCAATGAAAACTGCCTTTTGACATCAACAACTAGTAAACGGCAGCTCATCAGCCCAAGACAAGATCAGGCAGCCTACTTTGTACGACTTGAAAGGAAAATTATTTAAGGTTAAGAGGCAAAAAATGTAGAATCAACCATGATTTAAAAAAATGCTCTGAATGTTGATGTAATGGTTTTGAGGTCGTTTTAGGGTGATTCTACATCATTTACATATAGAGGGTTCATTTCATAATCTGCTACAGTACGTCTACACTTACACCAACTGAAAAATTCCCCCATTTTACCTAAAAGTAACTTAACCTAAAAATCAAGAGGTGCGCTAACACCTGCAACCTGTGGGTGCTGTCACGACGCCTTATCTGCTGCCAGCCGTAGCTGTGCCGAACAGCTGGCACGACAGCTAATGTTAGTGTCAACAGTCTGAAGAGAAGAACTTTCCAGAAAACATTGTGAAGACTCCTCCTTAAGAAAGGAAAAGCTTTTGCCAGCAGTGTAAATTAGCATTATATACAGGGGACAGGGTTTTTTTTCTCTCTCTCTTGCTCTCTTTTTCCACAAAACACAGCATGACGTTTATTGAAAATGCATGTTGCAGATGGCAACATGCATTGGACTTATTCCAAAAGTTTGAGAAAACTGTCGCTTTGTGTCTGCCAGGCGTATTTTCTACCTCTGTAGTTGCTTTCTCATGTTGATGTTGCATACGCAGCGCTGCTACTCACCTCCTTTTGTTTCAAACGACAATCAATTGATCATTTCACATTGAAAATCAAGCATTCCTCATCTGAGGGACGATTTTGGTTGGATACAAAACAAGGTCAGAGATGCAGGTGTAACTCTGTGCTGAGCTAACAAGAAAATAAGCGAAGCAGACGCAGGCTGGTTCTGCTCGCTGGCACACAAGAACAATGTCAGGATGTTGAATTGATGATGCACAAACAGCTGTAAGACAGTTTCTTCACTTAAAGGATAACGCTGGGTGATAGTTTATATTTTTCCTATTGTCCTATCAAAAGACCAAAATGAATCGATCCTACTAACAAGTATTGTCTTGTCCAGCCAAAGCCTGGGGCCAGTTGCTTAAAATTAGTGTAAGACTAGTCTTGGCCTTAGACTAGTCTTAAATCGTCAGGTTAGACTAGTCTAATTAAGCCTGTCTGTTGTATAAATATTAAGACTGACTTAATTTGAGGTAGGAAAGTTAGCCACCTCTCCCCCTGGCTAAGTCTGGGGTGAGAGCTTTGTTGCTATGGCAACAATATATTATGAACATCAGTTAGAAGACACAAAGGCAGATTGATCGCATATACAGTAACACTGACTGACAGTCATTAGGTGGTGCTGCTGTCTGTCACGGACAGCAGAGATGCATCACGCGTTACCGGGGCGATCACCGGGAAAAGCTCCTCGTGTGGCACCGGTAACGGTGCGCCCTCAACTCCGCTCTCCGGCCCAAACGTTTCTGAACATCTTTGACGGTTTGAACGACTGAACAGATTTATGCTGTTTACCTGTTCAGTTATTTTCTCATATATTTTGGTGTCGCTTCAGATTTTTGTTGATTAAAACTACTAAATAACACGCTTTTTTCAGCATTGTATTCCTCCAGCAGGCTTTCAGCAGCTGTAAAATGTGTCGATCTTCCGCCGCTAAGTGTCGCTGTTGCACCCGCCATTTTTTCATGCCTTATTTCACCCATAATGCATTGCGCGACATGCTATCTAAGTCAGTCTTACTATAGTCACTCATAGGGAAGCTTTATGCAACAGGTAAATTTAAGTGTCTATAGCAAGTCTGACTTAAAGTTATATTTGAGTAGTGTATTTATGCAACTGGCCCCAGATTTTACTTATTCCTTCACTGTCTAAAAAAAAACCACACCGTTGCCCTGAGTGACATGTTCCTTCATTACCATGAACATGGGCACTGTAGTTTATTTTGACTCAATTCTGCTGCCGTAAATACTCACCAGCACACCAAATGTGTATTAATCCGCAGCTGAAAATAGTCCCCAACAAATGCACTTCCCTTTCCTCCCGTTTGAGCAATGTTTGCTAAAATCTACAGCTGAAATTACTGAGCCTTTTTAAAATAATTGCATGATATTATCACATGGGTAATATATATCATTAGCTGTACTGGTTATACTTTCTATCAACTGCTGTTTTCTTTTTTGTTTTTTGCAGGGGTTTAAAATGGTAAATGGTATATAAGCCAGATTTTTATTTTTTTTTGAGATAGCAAAATATTTTTTTTAATCAGTTTAGTATTTCACACAGAGAAGGGTGTAGGGAGATTGCATGTTAAATGTGGTTTTTGTGTGTGCTTTCCAGCCACAGTGCATATGAATAATTATTAGTAGTATGATTCAATAAAAATCAAAACTCTCTCCTTTGTGTTTTTGTCATTTTTGTCTTCAAAACAGGATAAGAGGAAACACAGAGGTCCAAACACTAAAATCATACCCAAGTCCAGAGAATTCATCGAAACAGATTCCTCCTCCTCCTCCTCTGAGTGCCAATCGGACTCAGAGGAAGCCATCAAAATCCCCACTCTGCCGCCTCAGACAACACGCTCTGCGATTAACACACAGACTCTGTCCAACACACACATACACACGCCTCTTCTCCCATGCCTGGCCTCTGTTGGCAGTCTGGGGACATTTGGAGGGAAGGGACTTCGAGTCAAAGATGGTAGCAATGTGACCACTAATGGTAGCAGCAGTAGTAACGGTAGCATCGGCAGTGGTGGTAATGGCAGCAGTAATAGCTGTAACTCCCTAAGCATTAGCAACATAAGTGGTTCATTTGGAACTTCTGTTCCTGATCCTGGAGGGTTAGGAGGGCAGTGCAAAGACCTGGAGTCCATGTCACCACCTTCCAACATAGGACTCGAGGTGGCTCTCTCCCCCTTGAGGGAATACCAAGAGATCCAGAGTTTATGGGTGAAAATTGACCTGAGTTTTCTCAGCAGGGTGCCTGGCCAGGGTTTGGGGGAAAGATCCAGAGTGGGAATCACAGAAAGGGACGGGAGTGAAGGGAGAGACCAAGAGAGACAGGGGGAGAGGGAGAGGATAGGGGTGGCAGAGAGAGAAAGACAGAAGCAGGAGGACAGAGAGTGGCCAGGGCTGAGAGAGAGGCAGAAGTTACCTAAAGGGGAGAAACAGGAAGAAGAAAATGAGCGATTAGTGCAAGGTGACAGAGACAGATTAACAGACAGAGAGAGGCAGACGGACAGAGAGGACAGAGAAAGATTCGGGCTTGGGGAGAGGGAAAGGACGACAGGGAGGGACAGAGAGAAGGTATGCCAAGGTCTGGGGGTCCTGGACAACCCCCCTGTGCAAGAGCAGAGTAATCCCAGGCTGGCCGGGCGGACGGAGAGAGGAGAGAATGGAGTCAAACACCGGAGGCAGGCACCTGGAAACATAGTGGTCCCAACAGAGAAACACACCAGCAAGAGCAAGAGGAAACATAAGGTGTGGCATGAGATTTTCTCTTTGATTTTTCACTTAAATTCTACTCGAGTACGTTAAAGTCAACCATTCTCTCCTATTTTGCTCATATATTTTACTCTCAACCCCCCAATCTGTGTCCTTTCGCTCCCAAATGTACATAATGCATTGAGATATTGCATGTTTTCTACATTCTAGTCGGACCACAGTGAGTCAGCAGTCAACAGCAATAAGAAGCTGCGATTGGACAAAGACTGTCAGCTCCTCCCACCCTGCATCTCTCCAATACACAACCACAAGAACAGCTCTGCAGAGTGAGTATTAACGCACTACTAGATCAGCCCCCCAAAGCACTTACCAAGAGGAAAAGTAGACTTTCTGCACTGTAATGAAAGTTTGATACAATAATGTACATCAGAATCACTAATCTATCAAATCACTGATGGCTGATGTGTGCGTTCTTTGTGATCAATCTCATATACAGTAGTTAAGTTTTTTGTAAACTAAAAAAGTTGCATTTACAATACAAAACACATTACGTGTATCCTTGAGGCCTAACAAGTCTTTTAAATGCATTTTCTTCCTCATGAAACATTTGCAAAGCTGAGGTTTTGGACTCATTTGAAACCTACATTGTTTACATCCATGTTTGCTTGCTAGCAGTCTGCTTCTTCTTCATTTCCTTTGTTGGCGCACTGCTACATTTCTTGGCACGTTATTCCATTTACTGACAGTTAATGGAGGTAACGTGCCGAATGACGTCAAATGGGGATCCGCTCGTAAAAACCACAGCGCTACAAGTGGTCAAAAACTCCACTGGGCACCTTTAAACCTCTCACACCAAAACACAGACTACAACCTGATGATGATATAACAGCGTAGATACTGGAATTTTACCATTGGCCTTAATATGTTCATGCTTTGCAATTGCAGTATTCTCTCACTGTTCGCTTGCTTTGTCTTTCACCAACTAGGTAAAAGACAGAGTTTTCCCTGGATATTTTTGAGACAAAGGTGACTTGACAGACGAAAGTGTCCATAGGGATTTCAATTTTATACCAGCATGGAACAAAAAGATGACAAGCAAAGGTTGTGAAAAGTGTTTATTTCTAGGGCTGGTTATCGTTTGAAATGTATCGCCAAAGTTTTATGACTTTTGGATTGTTTAAACAGATGCAATGAGAATTCCTGCTTTCTAAAATGATGTGTCAAGTACCGGCACTCAAAAAGTAGGCGACTGAGGTTCAATATCAGTCCTATTTTCTTCTATAACTTAAAGGGAAACTCTGGTATTTTTAAACCTGGGCCCTATTTTTTATTTTTTACAAATTTTGGGGTCTAAATGACTAATACTTACCATTAGTTTTGGAATTGGCCCAACAGATCTCCTTCGCCACCATCCGCGAATAGGCTGCAATGGCTGCAACGTAATCCTTTGGGGCAACTGTGCCCGTGAAAAGTAGAGATGGACCTTTTTGTTAATACACTGTCATGCATTGCTTCAGTGATGTCAGTGAGTGTTTCCAAACCATGTTAATAAACAGGGAAGACAGGTATTCATGCTCACTGTGAATCAAGACTTACCATCCAATAGAAAAGACATGACATGACATGACAGAGTGTGGGAACTAAGTAATTCCTGTATCAACTTTGCCTTTCCACCTTCATCCCCTCATAACACCACATTCTCATGTGACTGCGACAGACACTAGTAGAGTATTTTTAGAAAAAAGGGCTTACAATTGTTAATGTGTTGATGAAGTTATCAGAGAGGCGAGTTCAATTCACACTGTGACACAGGAATGACAAATTGTGAATTTCAGCTTTCCGTGTGAATTATTAAAAACACACTAAGCTGGATGTCTCTATAAATAAGCCTCAACGTGACAGCTACAGAGGAAATATTTTTTATAGCATCTCAGTGTTATCAAAGAGTACACAGCAGGGCGGGGTGGGAGGGAACGAGGCCGTGACCTGGACTTGAACCCATGACATTGTACAGCAGACGTCTCAGAGTGTCTCTTAATCATCCTAGAGGCTTTTTATGGAAGCTGTGAAGTGGGGGATGTGATCATCCTGCTCAGGCTTATACAGCAACTTCTAACCTGTGACTTTTGGCAGTTATTATCACCATGTTTAAATCAGTGAGGTTATATTTTGACAACCGATAATTTGAAAAAACAGAAGAATGATTGAGGGGTTTTTTAGATTATTTTTTGGGCATTTTATACCTTTATTTGAAAGTGATAGTGGAGAGAGACAGGAAATGTGGGGAAAGAGAGTAGGGGAATGACATGCAGCAAATGGTCCAGCCAGCCGGGAATCGAACCAGGGACTATGTGGTATGTGCCCTAACCACTCGGCTATCGGCCGTCGCCCCAACTGATTGAGTTTTTATCCCAGGAAATTTTTGTTTTGTTTGTTTGTAAAACCTTTGTTGCCTTTGCTTTGTTGTTGAGCGTTTTGAGCAAAAGAAATCTCAGTTAGGGCAATAAATAGTCTTAAAGTCTGACTGTAATCACAAAAGTCTCTTTTTGCAGTCAAGAATTATCTCATTGTGTTTTTCTAAATGTATCATTAATAGTTTTTTATTATAAAAAGGAAGAAATAAGGTTTTTGGGCATGCACGTGGGAACATATTTTGAGTGTATTAATTTTTAGAATAAACAACATGTACATTTTCTATAGTTGATTCTTCCCACTTGTGTGGGAATAATATTACAGCAAGATGAAGGCCATGATCCATATAATTGAGGATATTTTAACCTACAACAAGCTCAGATGCTGCTGACTCAGTCAAAACTGCAAAACTGAAAAGAAACAAAGTCTTTTGTTACGGGCTGATTACCACTAACTTTGGTGTTTTATTCAACATGTTATCAATGATCAGATAGATGTCCATCCTGTCTGTCCTCCGAATGGTAAATGGACTGCACTGATATAACGCTTTATAATTGGCCTCTCATTCACACACTCGCACTTGCACACGGATGTTGACAGATAGAAGGCCGGCGTTCCTCTGCCGAGTGTTTGTGTTAATCACCTTACCTCCACAGGTTGGTAGCGGTGTAGTTGCTGCTCTGTGCCGAGATTCAGTTTCCACAAAAATAAGAAAACACTGCATTGCAGCCCCTTCTGCGCTGACGTGACTGCTTTATGCAAGATTTGATTGTCTGTACAGAAATAAGGTCTCCATCTATGTAGACGGATGCCTAACAGTATTCCGTCGAATTAATGCAAAAATAGGGGGCGCTATCATGAAACTAAAGAATATAAAATAGCAATGTCTCCCTTTTGGTTCCTGATTTTTTTTCTCAGAGAAAAATGCTGTAGCAGACAAAAAAAGCTTTAAAAGCCAGAAATCTTGCCACCTGGCCGAGTAACTGTTGAGTCGTTGCAAATGTATCACAGAGGAATATTTGGCAGATATACTGTGGTCATTTTGTGCTATCAGGTTGTAAATTTCTTAACTTATTATCCCTTTAAGAACTGTGAGAGCTCTCACATGTTTTCCTGCACACACACACCGGCATCCACTTAACGGTAGACACACACACGCACGCACGCGAATTAGCATAGTCATACATACAAACACACTTGCACACCTTAATTATGCTGTGCACAGACACAAAGGCGCATACACACATACTCACATATTCACATACGCACACACACACACACACACACACACTGCAGCAGCTAATTAGTCTTTGTCTCCCCGGTTTTGTGTATTATCACTAATGTCGGGGCTTGTGGCGTTGTTCTGCGAGCTCAGCAACTTTTCTAGCTGCATCAAACCCCCAGAGTTTCCAGGCAGAGGAAAAACATAAAAATATTATCTGTTGTGTTGCAAACAATATGAGTCACAAGAGCTACAATAAGGCAGCTGAGGGAATAATCGTTGATGCTCTAGCAGGGAAGGCAGAATTACAGCCATTTTAGAAGGAAAATATCATTCAGCAACTGCAAATGAAGTCGCAACAAGATATTAGACATTGTTAGCTCAGGTTATTGAAGGAGGGTTTTACATGCTGGATGTTTGTGTTGTATCTTAATCACGGAGATTAAGATACAACACCCAACTATCTCAGATGCAGGTGTGTAGGAAAGTATTATTTCAGTCTTGAGAAAAGAAGATCCTGCACACTGCTCTTGCTCATCATCACAATTTATTGATCATATTACTAATGTTTCGGTCCCTGTGGACCTTCGTCAAGAGTGTGATCTTCTTTTCTCAAAGACAAAGTAAAATTAAGCCAAGTCTGTTAATGTGCGTAGACCCAAACCCTGTCTCATATATCAATGTCTCATTATGCCGTCACCAACAAGATTTTTGACCTCCTCAGATGTTTGGAGGCGCGAAAGGAGCCATAGATGGGAAAAATGAACAGAAAGTAGTGGGAGGATCCTATTAAGTCCAAAGGGTTGAGTCCCAGGAAGTACATCCATAAAAAAGTCCAACAGAAGTTCAAGGGGGTCAGGGTGGAGTACAGGTACACTTCAGGACCCTGACATTGATCATCAGGAGGACTCAAGTAAAAGAATGATACTAAAATTATATTTATTATCAGCATTCTTCCAGACAGGGTTCAAAATACAGGGGAGCTACAATTTCCGATAATCTGTGTCGATGCTGTGGCCATCCATGCGTGGGGATGCACTCAACTATGTTTTCCATAAGACCAACATTTGACTGACTTGCATGTTCATAACTGTCATGGGATGCAACCCAAGTCTGGTCTTTTTAACAAAGTTAGTAGTAGCATTTTTATTGTTTCTCGGGAAAGAGCGAGTTTCTTTGTTGTCCCAGGCTGAATATTCTCTGTATGAATTGAAATGTATTGACAATATATTTTTGCACGTAGTCGAGCACATTCATGTATGTGCGTGCATGTGTACAGTACCCTCCCAACCCCCACCCCCGAAAAATAGGGCTCCCCTTTACAGTAATTACAGTATAAAATTACAGATCTGATTGGCCACTGATACGCATAGATTGTTGGCTTTGGTACTGAATCTTCTTTTCTCTTTTTTTCCTCATGGGCTCAGTAGTTCCTGAAATACATCACAAGAGTGAGTGTATGTTTTATGGAGACCCATTCATCTAGAAAGTTTGAATTTTTGCACAAAATTTGGAAACCACTTAAGCTGTTAAGTGCAGTCATTTTCTGAGACAGCATGTAAAATTTGACTGCAGCAGAATCCCCAAAGCACATGTATTTGAACACGAATAACAAAAGCAGTTTTATATTTGAGCGTTATTGATACATTGATCTACCTGTGCTTTGATGAGGTACGTTGAGGTTAAAGTGGCTTTGCCGTTAGTGGTTATTTGAGATTTTGCAGTCCTCTGATGATGCTTTATAAGTCATGATTGATCATTGTCAGTTATCATTTGTTATGATTATTTCCCCTTATTGTTAAGGTTATTTGTGATCCTTTTTGGGGAATGTTTGGAGAAGTTTCAACGAGCCAAACTCTTAACGAACACAAGACACATTTTAAAATGGAACTTCATCATCAGATCATGTTGTTTCCTGTAAGTGCATTAACTAATGTACATATGACCTGAAAAACAGTATATTGGCAACCAATGGGAATTGCAGTACTGCCTCACCCCTCTCATCCTGTCATGCCACTAAGCATTGGTAGGTGTTAACTGAAATCACTCTAGCAAAAGGCACAAGTAAGCTAACTAACTAACTAGAGCCCGTGTGTGTTTTCAGTAGCTCTCTAAACAGGAAGCAGTCACGACGGCGCGATGAGAAGCTGCTTCCACCCCTCCTGTCCCCGCTCTCTGACGATCCCCCCCGTAAACGCACCTGTGACAGCAGTTCCACTCTCAGCCAGGAGGGCGGCGCCGCTGGGATGCTGCCCTGCTCCACCTCTTCCACCTCCACCTCCTCGTCCTCGTCCTCACACAGACACAGGAGAGGTGAAAGCAAGGCGTCGTCGCATGCGAGAAATGGCAGCGTAAGTAGTATTTTGTCACCGTTTACATAAGCACATTTGTTCTTTTTAAAATAAACCACCAAGTTTTCAAGAGATAGGACTGCCCATCAGCTTTCACTCTAAATGATGATAACTTGGACTCCCAGCTAGATTATTGGCTCTGGTGCTTCATTGTCCACACTTTGGTACACACTATGTTTGAGTGATAGTGGCATTACCTTCGCACCTGACACTGTTCCAGAAATAACTTTTGAGGAAATGACATGTCATTCTTTCAACGTATAAATCTCCACTGATGTGAGTCATGTTTCCTTACCTGCAGTTTGTCTGAGTTTCTGGAGCCAAAGTCACTAAAATGTGAGAGTGCTTTGTTGTACGGCAGGCCAGATACATAAAGCAGTACGTTCAGTAAAGAACAGCTCCCAGTAAATTACTAAATGTAGAAGTAAGTATTTATAAAATGACAATAATACATTTAAAGAAAGTGTACATGATTTCCCTTTAAAGTTTCAGAAGTGTTTGCTCACGTTTGAGGAAATTAAACTGCCAAAATGTGCATGTTAGCTTTGTCATATGGATTTACAAAGTGACTTTATAAGCAAAACGTACTGTAGTATCTACATATGGCACAAATGGCATTAGGCGCAGAAGCCTAAAGGACAATTTGTTTGTGATTGAGACAGTTGAGTCAGTTTAACTGCATCTCTCAGGTTTATTTTGTTCCGTTCTTTCAGCCCCTACAGCCACGAGTGAATCCAGCACTGTGAATGAGAAGCTGAAGTTCAAGTAGCCGGTTGACGAAAACCACACACTGTAACGCTTACTGATACGATCATAACCATGGATTACAATGTAACTCTCTACTACAGGAAATGGATCCCCATGGCGAGAAGCCCAGTGGAGACGGTTACCATGCCAACGGACAATCAGACTCGGAGGTGTGGTCAGAACCACTGATGGAATCTGCCGAACCTCGCAGGCCAAGACTCTCATTTAGCGACACGTATGTAGAAACACAGTGTACACCACACACACACGGATATGCACTTTAGTTTTGGTGGACATTTATTGCAATGGGTTCTCACTTGATGCTTGATCTGAACGTAACTCCCTGGATTCCCTGATTCTCCACGCCCCTATCACGTGACCCTTTCCGAGACAATAACAAACCTTGACTTGACTACCAGCGGTTAATTCAACATGGCTAATGAATTACAACACTTACTTTCAGTAACAGTTCCACCTGGCTGATGGTCTTACTTTTCTGTTCTTCGTTCGTAGTATTTTCTGCAACCAACCGCAGAGTAGACAATCTGTTTCCTGTTTACACCGCCACGTAGTATGGACGGAGATCGTTTCTGAAACGGTGATAAAACGCTCGTTTGTACAGAGATCGTTTTCGTTTTAAAATGAAAACGTATTAGTGTGGATGTAGTAGTAATTCCCTGATTTCTATTGTTAGGAGGCAGCAGGTGTCTCCTCTTTACATGACACGCTTCGTGTCTTGATGTTTCCACTGTATAAATGTGATGTGCATTGTTTTTTCAGCATTTTGTATCATTGTATTATTTAAATATGCTGTACAACAAAATGCATTCAATTTAGACAGAGCAGAGATTTCAACAAAACAATAATAACTGTAAATTTTTAATTGAGGCTGCCCAGGCTAATAGGCCAATATATGGTGGCCTATTAGTGAATTGTAGGTGTGGGAAATATCTGTAACTCCCTCACCACTGGTCCAGTGTAGTTGAAACCTGGAAATATGATGTTAGTTATTTGTCCCAAAGCGTTCCTGCATTATTCATGAAACAACATGTTTTGTTGTTATACTAAGGTTACACTAAGCCTGAGGTGTGTGTATACCTCAGTAGGCTACTGTGTATAACTCACTGCAAGCTACATGTAGCCTGCGATTATGCAAATCATTCTAACGTGCGGGGTTTAAAAAAAAGTTCTTGTTAAACGACGTGTCAGTTCAAACATGTTATGTACAGTATGTTCTCCGTTCCCAGAGTCCACAGTGCAGACTACTACATGCAGGAGGCCAAGAGACTGAAGCACAAGGCTGATGCTTTGGTAAGATGTTGTCTTGCACGACTCTTTCTGCAATCACAGGTTACACACACACACACACACACACACACACACAGTTACACCTCCACGCTTGAGCACATGCAGGAGGCAAAGAGAGGACAGACAGTTAGATACACACAGACAGCAAGAAAATGATTTGAAAACACACAATGTTAACATCTACAGTCTAGACTGTAATTATGTGTGCGCTTCAGATGTGTGTGTCATTGCTCATGTGTGTGCACAGCGAGTCTCCGAAGAATGAAAATCTATTTCATATCAAGGACTGCACTGTATAATTTGTGTTATTTATTGCACCATTTGTCTCCTAGGGAATGTTGCATTCAAGGACTGATGATGTCTGCAAGATTATACAATATCAAAAGAATTATCTGATCCCCCCCTCTGAACGATAAATGAGATTTATTTAACTTGTTATTTATCTTATGTTTACGCGTTGTTTCCTCAGATTTATCTGGGGATTTGCATCTTAGCAGGAGATTATTCAAAGAGCAGACTGTGCGTCTTCCACAGTGCTGTCGCTTATTCTGTCTCTCTTATTCATGTCTTCTCTCTCTCTCTCTGTCCTCTCTTACATTTCTCATTGTCACATTTCTTCTCTTTCTCTGTCACTCATTTGCCTGTCTGTCTTTCTTCCTCTCTGTCTGTAGATGGACAAATTTGGTAAAGCAGTGAACTACGCAGACGGCGCCCTCTCCTTCATCGAGTGTGGAAACGCCATGGAGCGTGATCCGCTAGAGGCCAAATCACCATACACCATGTACTCTGAGACTGTAGAGCTAATCAGGTACCGTATGGATGGATAGGCAGAAAAGTGACATTACCCTGTGAAATGATGGAACAAGATTTGTGTCTAGTTTTCTGATGATTTTGCAGATTGAAACTGATAAAATTGATACGATTTCTTAGGAAGGTTCCTTCAAAGCATTACATCATTTGGTACAAATTATAGGGAAAATGAAGACAGTGTTTAATTGGTACACTTTAAATGAATTCCAATATATTCAAAGGCCATCAAAGTTTGGGGTGCTGAGAGAAAGTTCATGTATATAAAGATGTGTACTAAATAAGAATATTTTACACAACAGCAAAACAAAGCAAAGTTGAACATATTTTTCAAAGCAGTTACATTGAACTGTACTCATCTCTGTGTCATAAAGAACTATTATCACGTCACCACTTCTAATGAAATATACGAACGGTGTTCAGAGCAGCAGTGATTAATGATAATGCCACCTTATGTGGACTGTAGACTCCAACTCTTGCTAATGAGGTTCTGTACTGAACTCAGCTCCCCGTCATCAGGACTCTGGCTGACCAGGGACGGAGCTCAAACTGGTGCAACCTGACTCATGTCCTTTTTAGTTACTTTGATTCCGGGACACTTGAAAACGCCTCTGAAACACCTCTGCAGTTATGTGTACGCATGATAGAAAAACTCCAACCTTTTGTGGTTGTATCAACAGCCATTACTTCCTTAAAGGAATATGCTAATATGCCACACATAAGAAATAATAAACAAAGGGGAAAAAAACAAAAACGTTCAGACTTTTCTATTATGAACCCCTGATTTTTTGTAATGCTGGATATGCTCGGCACCCCCGTTTCCCGCGCCCTTGGATAGATAAAATTTGGTCAAAATGGCAAATCAAAACTGGAGTTCTTGAAGAAAAACTAAACCCTAATTAGCATGAAGCACTCCAACATTTTGCCTTTTTTGTCTGAAGCATCGCAGACCTGCAGGGTTGCTAATGAGCGTAGTTAAGCTAGTGTTGCGTTACAGGATCTCTGCTGTTTTTCAGCCTTTCAGAGCTGCCAATGTGTGAAGTCGGAGCAAATGAGAATAACAAACGACTGCTACCTCTGAAAGCAGGCAGGTTGACAGCAGGTTGCTGTAGTGGGAGAGAGTATTTTAACTGAAGGACTCGGGTTCAAGCTCTGCTTGTCCGCACTCATCCATCCTGCTGAAGTGTCCTTGAGCAAGACGCTGAATACCAGCTGCAGGGCTGCTGATCTGTGACTCTGGCCTTTGGAGGAGGGAGCAGAAGAAGAGGACAAGAATTTTCCTACTGAGATCAATAAAGTATAAAGGTGCAAGTGCTCTCCCTTGATATACCTGTCACTGCTGAATTTCATTTTGACTGATTAACTACCTCGCTAAGCAATCAGACCGGGTCACTGAGGGCAGGAGGCAACAGGGTTACTGTATTTTTAAAAAAAATACCTAATCAATAACCAAAGGAGAAATGTATCCTTCCGCAGGGGTACACAAAGCTGACCTGTAGCTTGTCTTGCCTATGGGCACTTCAGCAGAGTGGATGTTGGCTGTCAGCGAGCTGAAGGAATTAATCACCAACTGACATGTCACTGTTTTATATTCTTTGTTCAAAAAGAGCAGCTCTCTGAATGAGTTTAACCTTGATTTTCTAATTAAAACGAACCTTGAGTATACATGTATTCACTATCATCCGAAAAATAATGTGTGTTTTCACGCCCATAATAAATCACTGGAGATGTCAGTAATGAGCGTCGCTCCTCTGCAGGTATGCCATGAGGTTGAAGAACTTCGCCAGCCATTCAGCCACCGTCGCTGAGAAGAAACTAGCTGTGCTGTGGTATGATTCTCTTTTTATATGTGTGTATACTATGTATGTGTGTGTACAAAATACAGTAAGTCCAGTAGCCAGGATTGTTGACCAGACGCCAAAAATGTCTCCAAATTGTTTCTTACTCTTTAGATTTTTTATATTTAATATTTCAGTTAACTGTTTGACTGTTTGTCTGATTTTCCCGGTGACCCGGGGGTTTAGGATGTTGACCGTGTGGTTGCAATGTGCTTGGGACTTTTGTTGCATGTCATACCTTCTCTCTTCCTCCCTTGTCTGTAAATTTGAATTTGTGAATGGGACAAATTCTCTTAAATCACTCGTCCATGTCACTTAAGAACAAATCTGTTCGTACGAGAGGTTCTTGCACGAGGCCAATTGCATCTGAATATACAGGAGACAGCCCATAAAATACCCACCATGTGTAAGTTTTTAGCTCCCCTAAGGTTGCTAAAACCTTTGCTATATACCTCTTATACCTCATAACCTCTGTGCCCTCTGTGAATTAATGAATTTACAATTCGCAAGCAAAGCTGTGGCTTTTTATGTAATCATATAATAGTATTATACATTTCCCACATTCTTTACTTTACTGAAGTTCTCCCTAATGTTTGAAGTCCGGGTGCATTTTTTAAAAAAAAAATTTTTGTGTGGATGACATGAAAATAATACTGAGGATGGAGCTTTAAAGGGAATTTGTACAGAGGTCTCATCTGCCTTCTAATGGTTTTGTTTCCATAGTAACCGCTGTCTGTCTCTGCTGTATCTGAGGATGTTCCATCTGAAGAAAGACCACGCTGTCAAGTACTCGCGGTCGCTCATGGAGTACTTCAAGGTAACACACACACACACACAGACGTTATTTCCTTCCCCTCTGTCTCATTTTCTCTCTCTGTGGTTGAAACTCATGAAAAGCTAATTACAATCCCTCAAATACATTTCATATTCATTTTCATGGTGCCTGTGCATTAATTTTGCATGACGTTATTAAAATCCATTCTTTCTCTTTGATATTAATGTATTAATTAGCTCCATCAATCATCACAGTGGATTGTTGGGGTTTAATGTGCTTGTTTTGATTAATTATGTTTAGTTTAATTAATTACTGAGGATGTCATTATCACAGTGCCGCATTTGCATTGATGGGATTGGATTTCTGGGCAGGGGCTGACTGGGGGTTTAGCTGTGTTCATGTGCGCAGGCTGTGTGCATACAGTATGTGTTAAAAAATAACTGAAATCAATCCGTTCATTTTAAAAGAGAAATGGCACAAAAACAGTCTAACCAATTCTGTAATATACTTATCCACGTGACACATTAATGTGGATTTTAAGTGCTTGTCACTGAGTAACATTACAAGTTATTGTTCAGAAATTACACCTACGGGGCAAATTGGTGGCTCAGTGGGGTTTGGTTCATGTTATATTAACATTAATATTTAAGTAATGCTTTTGTCTACAATGGTTTGTCATATCACTGACTAAATGAAGAGTTTGAATCCAAAATATATAGTTGTATTTATGGAAAAGAACAGCAGTATATATTAACAACCCTGTATTAAAAATTAAAATGTTATTTTAAGGTTATTTACTTTTAATTACTAAATGAATCCAATTAGTTGAGCTTTTATGCCTTGTTTTATCACTTAGTAAATAGCTAATTATAAATAGCCTTTTGGCTAACTCTGGTGCATTTACAGCAGTGCTTGTTAAAATTGGCCTGACCCTGTTAAACCAATAAATAAACAGAGAAAGAGTTTGACGGTTTGTGAAATATGCTCACTCGCTTTATTGCTGAGAGTCAGGAGAGACAATTGACACCACTCTCTTATCTCTCCATTAAATATGAAGCTACAGCTAGCAGGCTGTTAGCATAGCCTAACTGGAAAATGGGGAAACAGTTAGACTGGCTCTGTTAAAAGGTAAAACATCCGCACATAACCCCCTGTAAAACCACAACTTGTCATTTTTATACTTCGGCTTTTGTACGGATTAAACAAACGACATATAAAATGCTAATTAGTGAGCTTAATTAGCTACCTGGTAGGTAGATTTGTTGCCTTCAGACAGAGCCAGGCTAGCTGTTTCCCCCTGTTTCTTAGTCTTTATGCTAAGCTAAGCTAACCTTCTTTTGGCTGTAGCTTCAAATTTGATGGACAAAATGTGTAAAATTTGACTTCTGGTGCATGTTATCATTTCTCTTTCTTCATTCCCTACTAGTCTTTCTATCTTGTATATACTAAAGCAGAAGCTACTAGCTATTAAAAAAAAAACATGTTTAAACAAATTTGTCTTTTTGTGACCCAGAATTCAGCCAAGAGTTCCCACCAGGCACCCTCTCCCTGGAGGACCAATGGGAAGTGAGTACAAACACACATACACTATCACCCCCCTTCATTCACATAGATGATGATGAGAATTTATAATCCACCGGAGCTCTGCTGCAAAATACCATGCCGCCCCTGACAGCCACTTGCTCAAACAAACCCCTCAGGGAGCAAATAAAAGGATTGATTTGTTGTAGATGTGTGGAGGAGAAGACTGGAGGGGCCGCTGAGTGCCGGGTGAGAAGGAGTGATGGAGGGAGTGATGATAGATGGAGGAGGAGAGGGGTGGAGGAGCTGTGGATGTGAAGCTAATGAGTTTGGACAGCTCTGACGCTGCGCAACAGCAGCACTGTGTGTGTGCGTGTTTGGTGTGTGTGTGTGCAGCACTGAATAAGGCACAAGTCATTGGGTCAGCGAGGGTCAAGGCCACATCACAGACATTACATCACTGCCAGAGCCACACACCCAGCTGTGCAAGGCAGGGGGAGCAGTTTGCACTATCATGACTGATGTTACTATACAGTGAATATCAGAAATGCTTCACACCCTCTCCCATTTAACACTTTTTATAGCCTCAAGGCCTGAAATGATTACTCCCTCAAAGCCAAAACAAGAGACTGTTATTTTGTCTAATTTCCACCATAATTAACGTGCAGCATTATAAACATTAGCGTACCGTATCATTGGTAATTTAGTTGTGATACGCTGCTATAATAGGGAGCCTCTGTCTCATGTACCTGTGGTCTATTTAGTGCTAGCACGCCGCTAATCAATACAAATTACTACATGTAATGTGCCAGGTGCCACTCATAGTGACATTATCACCAGATAACTGCAGATCCTCTCAGTTCATGAGAGGGTTTTGGTGTCTTTCAGCTCATTCTTTTGTTTTTATTGCCCTGCAAATTTACGGTTTTGGTTCAGTGTCACCGCTCTCATCAGCGTTGTTCTGATAAACCCACCATACACTACCTGCCCGGCACTAAAGTGTCGACAGACAAGCTGGTGAACACAAAGAGCTAAAAGGAGACTTGATATTGAACTTACATTTAACAAGTGGCCACAAACATGACTCCAAAATAATGCTAATGTTGATCAGTGTCTGCTAGGCAACTGTTTACAAACACGTTCGCCATAACTACTTTATAAGGTGATAATATGTTAGCGTTGTGTTTACAGCTTGATCCACTGCCCCCAAATGACCAAAAAAAATCAATAAATGCAGCTTTAATACCACATTTTGTGTTATTGTGTATTGTGTTATCCCTTGACCCTTTCTATGACGTCTTTTACTTTTCATCTTGTACTTTGAAGAGGATAAATGTGTTTTTTCCCCATCAGCCTCTCAGCTCTTACGCTTACCCACTTAAGGTTCTGCATGTGCTGATAAAAAGAATGCTTTTCCTGTTGACTGCTCTTTTTTTCACCCAATCCAACCTTGTTACACACAATGTAACATGCAACATCAAGACAGATACAGTATAGAGTCCAGAAGCTAGCAGCCTTTTTTTAATCCTATAATTTTTACAGTAAACAGAAATATGTGAAAAATAATGACTGGTTTATGTTATAATGCTATAGAGTCTGTATCACCTTTAAAGAGTAACTTCATTCAGTCTAATACTAGTGGTCACAACATGCTTTTTATGTGATATACTGTGGTGCGGGTAGACATGCACCCAGCTGTCACGTTGGCTGTGGTCAGTGGTGCAACACACTTTTACTTTTCAACCCATAGAGGCCAAGAGAGCTATGTTTTTCCTTCTTCCAAAATCAAGTACAGGATAATCCTTAAAAATAGAAAACTAATGAAGACAGTATTCGGCAGATACATCATTGACGTCTGTTTGGAATATATGTACCACCTAAACACTTGGATGACAGACTTGAGTACACACTTTCCTCTTTGTATGTTATCAAGTAACTCATAATTCTCTTGGTGTTACTGGGACTCACTGCCTCTCTGTATTTTCCAGGGTCAATGGGACTCCATCTCCCCTCTCACTCAGCCCCTCCCCAGCCAGCAGTGGAGGTGGAGGAGCAGGAGGAGGATCTGGGGGTGCCCCAGGCTCGTCAGGAAGCGTGGCTATTCCCCAACGGATTCACCACATGGCTGCCAGTCACGTTAACATCACCAACAACATCCTGCGGAGCTATGAACACTGGGAGACGGCCGACAGACTGGCCACTGATAGCCAAGGTAGGACTACAATTGACAAATGATCCTAAAATAAATACAGTCACGTAAAGTCAACGCCCACATACTGGGGACAAAAAGGTGAAAATGAATCAACATGACTAACTAGCCGTTTACTATCACTTTAGGTAGAAGTCCATGAGTTCATATTTGTAACATTCTTAAACATTAGTTAGTGTTAGTGTTACAAACATTTTACTGTGTTTTGCTCTGCACTCACCAAAGATCTGTTGATGAAGTTTGAGTTTCAGTAGTTTGTAGTGGTTATTTTTGTAGTTTCATTTTCTTCCATAGTGTGTGCCACTGCTTCTACTGCACTAAACTGCTGTTTCTTCTTCTGTAATAGAGGGTTTTTAACACCCACCTAACAGCAGGCCTTTAGAAAAAAAAATGTAAAAGCTTTTATAAACTGGCCATTTGCCCAGTCACACAGAGATGAATGTTTAAGTCTATAGAAATCTGGTTGATTCATACCATCAAGTAAGAAAACGAACAAGAGACCATTTGCAAGCTAAAACCAGTTTCAGTGTGTATAAGCCATCATAATAGACAGAACAGTGTTGTGAACACTGGAAAATATATCATTCTAATGGCGAGGCAAATTATAGGAGAATTTTCCTCACATATTTAGACGTAGTGGTCAGACATGAAATAGTCCTGCTTATTTTGCTCCACAAGTCTTACAAATAGTAGTTACATCAGAAACATTTCCACACTATTTCTGACCTAATGCACCTTTAAAGCATTCTTGAATCTTTTCTTCACCTAAGCAAAGAGCTGATACTCAACTCTGCCTTATCTACATCGTATCTGCTCAGCCTAAACTAAAGTACTACTAAACTTGTTAGGCAACTTCATGTGCAATGTGTGCACGTAGCAAGATATATTCACTTTTGACACCAGCTAACATCATCAGCTAACAGCATCCTAGCTAACAACAACCAGCTGACAAAATGTCAAGCTAACTAGCATGTTGCTATCACCAAGCAACAGCCAAACAACCATGCTCAGCTAACATGTGAAGTTAACTAACATGCTAACAGCATGTCAAGCTAGTCATCATAGTGCCTGAGCCACCACATAAACCCAACAACAATGTGTTAAGCTAACTAGTATGCTAATAGCATGTCAAGTTAACCATCATAGTGCCTGAGCCATCAAGTAAACCCAACAACAATGTGTTAAGCTAACTAGCATGCTAACAGCATGTCAAGCTAACCATTATAGTGCCTTTGCCACCACATAAACCCAACAACAATGTGTTAAGCTAACTAGCATGCTAACAGCATGTTAAGCTAACTACCATGCTGCCTAAGCCACCAAATTAAGCAAAAAAAATTAAGTTAGGGTGGAATTTATATAATAAAAGTATGTTTACTTCATTTAATTAGATTACTGCTCAACAAAAAACAGACATACAGTAACTTGTGGAAAGTGTTGTAAACCACTTTAATAGTGTCTAGATATGGATGAATGACCGACCTGACTTTGCCTCTTGATGCCATGATGAGCACCATCAGAAAAAACACCCAAACTGTAGTTATGTTTAATTTCAATGCAAGCAACAGCAGATACAGTAACCCTCAGTAACTGTGTCTCACCCTCCTGTAGAGTTCTTCCAGGAGCTGGACTCGGTGATGGAGCCGTTGAGTCAGCAGAGCAGCATGACTGAGCTGGTCCGATACATCAGGCAGGGACTGCACTGGCTCCGCATAGAGGCTCACCTGCTGTAAGGACTGGACCAGAGCCAAAACTTTAAAAAAAAGAAAGACAATGAAATGGGCCTGGGAGCTAGAACTGGGATAACAAGTGAGATGAGACTCAGGACGATGCTTCAGTTCCCACTGGGATCCTTCAAATGACCCGACACCACCCACTGTAATGTTACAGCATAGACAGGGTGGATTAATTGGGCTGAAATTCACCTGCAATTAGGACTGAACAGTAACTAAGTTTGGGAATTTCAACTGTGACTCACAGAATACAAATTAGCACATTAAAATGTGGCTGATGCTGCTCTTTGGAGCAACTGCAACTGTACATCAGTGCAGGTACCTTAAATTC
Organism: Maccullochella peelii; assembly: GCA_002120245.1. Classification (NCBI taxonomy): domain Eukaryota; kingdom Metazoa; phylum Chordata; class Actinopteri; order Centrarchiformes; family Percichthyidae; genus Maccullochella; species Maccullochella peelii. Next base: position 82,328 of record LKNJ01000920.1, read on the forward strand.
CTAAAGGAACAATAGATGTTACAAACCTCCCTGTGTCCCTGAATAGAAATAAGAAGCAGAAGGTAAAAAGTATTTTTACTAAGACAGGATCATTTTCAAAAGGATATGTGAGAGGCTGACGTGATTAAGGATGCTGAAGGTAGGGAAGGAGCTCAACAGAGGCTCATCTGCTCCAGCAGTGGCCTAGAAACCTATCTGTGATTGGGACTAGAATTAAAGCCTCAGGCTGATATCGATCTAAGTGGAGTTCCGGTCCAATTCATTAAATAAGGACCTCGCTGGTAAAGGAAAGAGGCTCAGCTACAACCACTAGAGCTGAATTGATGAAGGCTGAAAGTCAGAAGCTAGAAGCTGCCGAACCTGCCTGTGTTTTATATTTCTTCGGTAATTTAACAACATACAATAATTAGTCACAGGGATACAAAATGGCTTCTGAAGAATGACTGCTGAAAACTCACCATTTGTGGTTAACAAATCAGCCAAATTAAACCATTTTAAAGTTATAATCCGTAAGAATTTCGTCACGTCAAACTCAATTTTTCATAGTATTTTTGGCTGGCATTTATTCTGCTATAGGCGTTGAATGTATTTACACTTATTTACCTTCCAATGGCGTACACATGCACTAGGCATTCACAGGAAACAATGCACATACAGGGCGAAATACTGCGTGTGCATATATGTAATGACGTAATCCAGGAGAGCAGACATCACATTTGCGTCTTCTTCTGTTGTATTTCTGACAGAGCAGCTGGTCAAAGCGTGTTTCCTGCACCCAGTGATCAATAAACGTGTCATTTTAAACAGAGCTCCGGGACTTGCCTCATTAAGACGTTGTTGGCTAAATCAATCAGAAGTGAAATCTTAAGGGTCATAACTTTAAATCTGGATTTGCTTCTTAATTCTGGATTATCTTCTCTTTAATCACAAGAAATCAGATTATTCAAGTCTGTTTGAATGCCCTCGCCTACCTCTAAATAGGGCCAGTTACTGCGTGGAAGTTTTCTATACTACTGTGTGCCAATTTCATTTAGTTAAAGAAGACAAAGCTCTTAGATGTTAAATGTTAAACACAAGCAGTCATACAAAGATGCCTTAATGAAAATTCTGACTGAAATTATGAATAAGTAAACAAGATGATGAATTTGATCAGACATTTGATGCCAGCTTTTTATACTTGACAGTTTTTGATACTCGTTGCAACGGACACATTTTGGTCCAAAAAAGGTAGTGACGGTTTGACACCCAGCCCTGCTTCTTAACGTAGTGGCCTCTGGTGTAGGGCAGTGACGCTAACATTTTTAAAGCTTCAAATACATCTATGAGTATCGGGATAACCTCAGTTTGTCCATCAAGCAACTCACACATGTGACCTGGATTGGTGGTTTGTTTAAATGGAAGCTCTAGGATCTCAGATGTAGGAGCCTATCAGTACAATCGAATCAGGATAACTCGAACGTTAAGATGAGCCTAGCTAGACTGAGGATTACAAGACCTGGTCAAGTTGCAGTCCGGGGAGTTAACAGCTCAACAGAACAAGCACTCAATTCACTGGTCCTACAAATGAGGGCTTTTCTTCCAATCCCAAAAAAAAAAAAAAAGCATTTGTCTGGTTTTTCTCTTACTGGTTATGGGCTTTTGTGAAATCCCACTCAGTTCTATTTCCCATAGTAACCCACCCACTAAGGTGTCAAACACTTACGGGGGGGGGGGAAAAACACAAGATTCAGTGTGATTTGGCTCTAATTAAGCCCCCACCCACGTGCAGATCAAGTACACAGGGTGAAAATCTCACGTCGGCTTTTCTGCCCTGATTTTAAAAAGGCTGCAACGTTGCACGGCGCTTAATGAGATCAAGTCACCTGCTGGAAATCTTGTAGTCGTTTCCCAACATTTATCGTGTTGTGTTGTTAGTGTGTATACGTGTACAGCTGATTGTCAAGTCTATTTAAATCATTACCTGACTGGACAATAATGATGTTTGTGTACCATAATGTACAGACTGTGATCCTGAAAACGGTGTTTGTTTTTGTTTTTTAGTGTCTTGTGAATGATTCAATGTGAGGGAGTGAAACAAGAATATATGGTATCTATATGTGTGTGTGTGTGTGTGTGTGAGTGAAAGAGTATGTATGACTGTGTGTGTCCATGCACATGCTATGGCTGCATTTACACAGCACCAAACATAATCTGATTTTTAACCCTTTGTGGCACATAAAAATAAAAGGAGACCCTATTGTTTCCATGTGGCCTCTCCTCTGTTTTCACATGTGCTATAAAGACTTAAAATCTGGATTTTCTTTTCATGGTCTCTGTAAATCCAGCACATCAAGCATGAGTTTTTAAGTTTTGGATCATTTGACCATCGCTGAATGTGTATGGAAGACAATGCGGATGTGAAAAGTAATTTTCACTTTGACAAAAAAAAAAGAAACTCAAGTGCCTCTATTTGTGTCCAGTGGGAATTGCTCTATTTATTTAAGAACAAAGAGTTAATCTAAATGATTTTCCATACCATATTGGTATAAATATGAGATTGTTTTCGTAAAATCAAATGTTTCCACAAGCTTTTTACTGGCGTTTATGACGACACCAGGGTTTGGCTTTGAGAAAAATGTGTGATTTTAACGTGTCAAATTTGCATCAGTTGCTGTTTTTTTTTTCTTGATTGATTTGAGCAAGTATGGGTTTTTCTGAAATGCCTGAAAAATTTAAACCATCGCATGCAATAAATGATAGCTTCAGACCAAGAACTACTTGTGTCCATTTTGAAAAAGAAAAAAATATAAATAGTCAACGTATTTCTTGTCGCATAGTTATTTACAGTGTGAATGGTCTACATCACCTGAAAATACGGAGGTAATAATGTTCAAGAGCATCAAGTCACTTAACAGGAAAAGTTCAACATTTTAGGAAATACGGTTATTCGCCTTCTTGCAGAGAGTAAGACGTGAAGATTGATACCACTCTGCTAAATATGAAGCTAGAGCCAGCAGCTAGATAGCTTAGCTTAGCATAGATACTGTCCAAAGGTAACAAAATCCACCTACTAGCACCTCTAAAGCTCGTTAATTAACAAATTATATGTAGTTTGTTTAAAAGTCGGATGATTTGTCTTTTTGTTTTTGTACAATGTGTAAAATGTCTGCATCATGACAATCGAGTTATTACAACATGCACGAAAAGTCAAAAAGCTACGTGTATGATAGCTGCTACATGCTAGCTAGCTGTCGTGAGTCGTGACAGTCCCGTAAACTGCCTGTCCCTACCTGCTGGGTAGCTAACGCTAGTTCATCACTCGCATGACAGTGTCTGTAGCTGTATGGGATAAGCTGTGTTTTTTGAATATGCCTGCAGGTGGTGCAGGCAATTTATTATTTATTAATTTATTATTACTATCTTGCACATGCATTTCCTAAAAATATGATGTTTACACCGTGTTTTAGTCTTCCTGCATTTTGCGGGGGGGATTGATTAAAATCGTGAATTGTCCCCAAGCTTGAAAAAGATCAAGACTATTTTTTTTGGCCATGTTGCCCATCCCCGGTTTGTGAAAGCGTGAAAGCAACATGTGGTTTTACAGGGGAGGTTATGTGCTGGACCTTTTCTTAGCCAGGCGCAGTGACTTCACAGTACACTGTGGTTTTGAATGTATAAAAACAAACAAGATGCTAATTAGTGGGCTTTTGAATTGCTGATAGGTGGATTTTATTACCTTTGAGCAAAGCCAAGCTAGCCTTTCCCCCCCGTTTCCAGTCTTTGTGCTAAGCTAACTAGCTGCTGACACTAGTTTCATATTTAGCGCACAGACACGAGAGCAGCAACTCTCAGCAAGAAAGTGAAAGAAAGTGAATAAGCGTATTTCCCAAAATGTCAAACTATTCCTTTAAAATGGACTCACGGTTCTTCATCTGAAAGCCTGAAAATGTTTACTAAGAACATTTTGGATAAAGGTCCAAACTCCACTCCCTGTTGTTTAACAAAAATGCCTTTTAAAGTTGTTGGTTTTTTTTTAATGATTTGAGGTCATGAAGCCAAATTAGGAGTGTCCCCCCCAATGAGCCAATGAACTTCCAACAAAGAAGCCCACAAACTGTTTCTGTTCGACCTCAGTCGTTACAAGTCAATAGTTGATCCACTGTGTTGCTCAGTCCAATTCAATGATGTTCGATGTTGTTTTGTTTTATGGTGAAACAGTGATGTTGCTATATGGTTATTGTTAATTTCACACAATGGTCCTTATTTTGATTATATGCAGCGGTACAATATACTTATACAATGATATGCTGTAAAATGTCAAAAACATTGCATTGGTGACAACAAGCATCAGTTTCATCCCACTATGCTACGTGTCACATGACAACTATGGTAAATGTGGAATTCATGCAACAGTTCATTTGACTATATGCAATGTCAATATGTCGATATATTCTGAAACATTTCGGAGACAGACTGCCTCAGCATGGCCTTTTATTCTGCATCTCTACATCGTATTAAATATCTCATTAGCTCCTGTTACATTATCACAGTTGTCAACTTGTTTATCAAAAGCAGCAGTGACAGAAACAACGACGTCGCTGCTGTTGTGATTACAATAGAGAGCGAAACAGACAACAGATGGTTACAAGCCGATAATACAGTGATAATCTCTCCAGTAGTGATGAGCGTCTCTAATATTTGTTTGCATTTCAGAAAATCACAGATACACTTTGACTGCTTAGGAAATTGCCAAAACTGCCTAATACAGTAAATAAACTAGCAGTATTTATAAGGATAATAAAGGGTTTCTTTCTTCTCAAATCCCTATAATCTACCAGAAAGCTGCTTTTTTCTTGTTTTTTTTCCCATTTGATTGTCCTCAGTTGTACTGTCAGAGTCGGTGTCAGAAATGAGTATTTTAAAGAGATTAGTCTCTATTTATCCGATGAATAATCATTTGTTGAGGTCACTGGAGGAAGACATTAATACGCTCTCACAACCGCACAGGTCAGATCTACAAAATAACAGCTAACATGTTACAACATGTTTTCTAACTTATGCTTAATTACTAAGTAGTAACCTTCATAAGTCCCTTCAAGTTACTCCTTTGTAAAATCAACTAATGTTGTGGGAGATTCATATCTTCAGCTGTAACAGAATACACCACTTTGGCAAATAAGTTCTGCAACCAGTTTACTGTATATCTGTGTTTCTTTATACTTTTACAGGAATAGATCGACATTTTTGGAAATACACTTGCGTACTTTCTCTCTGAGAGTCAGACAAGAAAATCGATACCACTCTCATGTCTGTCTGTGAAGTACGGACCTAGAACCGGGAGGCAATTAGCCTAGCTTAGCATAAAGACTGGGAGCAGGGGGAAACAGTTAGCCTGAGCCTCTCTAAAGTAAAAAAATCTGCGTAGTACCTCTGAAGGTCACGTATCTCGTTTGTTTAATCCATACACCAAACAAAAGCACTAAGAAATCTTTCCAGCAGCTAACTCTCCCTAAATTTAGGTTTCTACATTTCTGTTTTCGTAGGGATTAACCAAACGAGATTCAACATATTAATTTGTGAGCTTTAGAGGTGCTGGAAGGTGGATTTTTGGACTTTGGACAGAACCAGGCTTGCTGCGTCCCCTTGCTTCCAGTATTTATGCTAAGCTAGGCTAATTGCCTCAGAGCTCTATCTCTGTACTCAACACACAGACATGAGAGTGGTACCGAACTTCACATCTAACTCTCAGAAAGAAAGCAAAATAAACGTATTTCCCAAAATGTTCCGCAATTTAATAGGCACTTTGTACTGTGTATTGTATGAGGGTAATGTAGTAGTACACATAAAATACTGGCCATACAGAAGTCAAACCTACAAATCATCTAATTCAAAATGTATCAGTAAGTTAATCAAGGAGCTTAATTGTAAAACTAACAATTAGACAGCTTGTTCCCTATCTATTTTACAGTAAACAGGAAAACTTTAAAAAGCTGCAGAATAATTTTAACCAGTCAACCAGTGATATTGCCTTTGAAACCTCTGCCAAGGTTGCTTTGATGGTTTCACTGTCCCATGTGCAGTTATTTTGTAATAGCTATTATTGTATGCCTCTTAGGACACAACAGTGTTTAATCATGCGGTGATTCAAAATTATCCAGGTGAAACAGGAAGTTCAAAAACTGTGTTGACCTTCGTGTTTTCAGTCATTCAGCTCCCTGCAGTGAAAAACTGTCAGCTGGTCTCAGTGGTGAGGTAGAACAGGCCCAGGTCAGTTAACTCCACAACTCTGAATATTGACCAAACTCATCTTTAAAAGGTGCAAAATGTAGCGGTCATCAGTGGTTGTTAGGGCCCGATTTTCTCAAAATGAAGACACCCTTAATCATAAACCTTGCCGATACCAGTAGACAGTATTCTTGGTGATGCTCTACGCTGGTTATTGCAATTATGCATCAGAATCAGAATTCATGTGGCATTTATTGATTTATTGTTAAAATGCTAGACGGCACCTTTAAAGTGTTGGGCATCCCAATATGGTAAAATTTGCATATTTCAAGCCAGACACTGGTGGTTTTGAGACAGGCAGCGACACAGTGCCTCTGATTCAGCCTGACGAATCTCTGTCTGTGCTTCTGATGTTCATCGCTGGCAAAACGCATCATTGTAAAGATTTCTACAAACTCACACCTGAGAACACATCCATCCAACATGGATTGCATTGTATTTTTAAATGTGTTGCACAACTTCAGCTGTTTTTCTGTTTCTATCAGTGCTATCTTTTGGCCTTTTATATGGTTCTTTTTATAATGAAGTTGTTCTATGTGATGATCAGAAGTTGTGATGCAGTTCCATTGTTTTTAAATATTTAATGTCTCTAAAATATGGATTAAAATCTGTTTGAATCAGTGGTCCTGCTGTTCTCATGGTCTTATTTGTGTCGTTTTAAAACGCAATTTTTTACAGGGCTGTATATGGCTTTTTTTTAAAAAGATGTGCACTTATAATGAAGTTTTGAAAACATAAAATCCTTACTTTTATATTGCATTATGAGGTTTCTTATTCAATAAAGGTAACAAGAGAAAGCAAAAAGAAATAGCCAACATTGCCAAGGTATTAAACCAAAATATAAACACCATTAAATAGCACTCTTACAATAAGATTGAGTTTTCTTAATGAGTAAAATCTCTCCAATTTTGCACTCAACAAGACTCTATTATAAATAGGACCCCATCCTTTGAGTGGCCTTGATGTATTACATTATAAGAGCTAAGCTAGTCCTCTTATTAGTGCTAATGGACTCTTATTTCTACATCATAACAACTATTAGCCTACTTCACCATGCATGATTAATTCATTGAATATGGCCGCACATTAGAATTCAAGAGGGAGGAAGAAGAAGGCCGTGTGTTAGAGAGTTAGCTGGACTTCAGTGTGTGAGAGAAAAGACAAGGAGTTTTAAAGAGTGCATTTTCTGGGAGACATAAATCCCGTCTCATTAAGTATTTCCCTAAATGAGTGAGGAGGTGGAAAGCCTATTTGCAGACCCTGAGACATATTAGGTGTGTGTGTCCTTGGTGTAGAGCCAACACACTGACAGCTTAGATTTATAGGTTTAATTGCCATAGGTAACCATGCAGTCAAATAAGCTCTCAGAGATATCGTTTAGCATCACACACACACACCCAAAACACACACGTACACACATCCACGGAGACTAAAATGTATGGACACACACATATTGCAGCAATAATTGTCCATTAGCCCCAATGTGAAATCTGACCTGATTCCAATGCTGCAGTTGAAACCATGAATACAACTACAGATGAAGATCACAATGACTTTAACATATCACTGTTGTCTACTGTTAAAATAGCTGCGAGTGTTCGATAATTGCATCTCCACATCCACTCAACAGCCCAGCTAACGCACTGGATTTCTTCTTTGTGACGTTTCCAAAGTGTGTTTAGACAGCTGGATAGAAACACGGCTAATGTAGCATGAGCGCTAGAACCTCATGCACGCTGCCGTTGTCTTTTATATGTGGACTGGCGCTGTGATCAAGGCGGCAAATGTGCAAGTTTCCCCCATGTGAGCGTATAAAGCTCATTATCCATTTCCATGTTATATATTCTTACAGACTATCTGAATTAAAATAAAAAACTCTGCTTTGTGCCTTTAAATAAAAGCATCTGAGAAGCGGAGAGTTGATTTTAAATGCAGACTTTTTTAAAGAGGCTGTACTAACAAATACTAATGAGAGGAGATGTGTACGTTTTTTAAATAAATATTAATTCTATTTTTACCAGCAGTAAGAGGCCGATTCTGGATGTGAACAGGCCTGATTTGAACTTACAGTTATTTCTTTCTTAGCTTTACAAAGCCTCAAACGACCTGGCTGCACCAGCTACTGATAATCTATCAAATGGTGAATATTATGGCAGACAAAAAAAGAATTCTGCTCAGTTTCTCATTATGACAAGACCATGTCATGTGGAGTATAATGGTAAGTATGGTTGTCTTTCACTATGTGTAAACCTTGTTACAATTAGCAATTAGATTTCTGTTTACCTGCCAGGTGTACTCTGCGTCTTGCTCAATGTGAGCTGGGTTTGGCTCCAGGCCCACCATCACAAAGCCCCTGCGACCCCTCAAAGGATAAGTGGGTATATATAATGAGATGGCTGGCTCATCTTAAGTTTAATAAGTTTAAGTTTAATAACACAATGCAAACCAGTAATTGTACATTTGTTTAGGTTTTTGTGTAGTAACCATAAAATTCTTTTCTGTTTTTTATTTTTTGGGATAGGACACCATGAAGGTAAACAGGAAACAAGCTGCGAGAAAGAGGTAAGACGAGCAGCAAAGTTCCCTGGCTGTAATCAAACTGGGGGACGTTCCACTTATGAACTATGCGCTGTAGTCATTTGGCTATCGTAAAAGTTAAAGAACGAGAAAAATGTGATGTAACAGTACTGATCTGAAACCCAAAACAAGTGAAGGTTTTCTCTGGGTTACACAAAGCATAATGTTAAATAGTCTAATTTCAACTAATGATTTCCCTCGTAATGACGGTAGCTAGAGGCTCCTCAGATAAATGGAGGATAAACAGAAAAATCAATGACCACAGTCACACTTTTTTGGTGAGATCATAAATTTGAAATGTATGAAAAAACCTGTTGTAATTACTCATCTAAAAACGTGTCGGTGATGCCCAAATATCTACAGTATTGTAGGCTTTGTTCTCATATAACTATTAGGCACATGTACTTTAGATGCATACAAGTTAAAAAAGAAAGAAATAAAGAAAAAGAATCAATTATCCACCTCTGTATTCCAGGTCAACCTTTCTTTTACGTTTAGAAAGAGCCATTTTGGAGCACCGCAGTAAATCAGACCGGGCCGTGACCAGGATTTTAGAAACTCTGAGGTCACGAGTCCCTCCAGCGCAATGATATCAGTGTGCTGTTTGTTACCACTGAAGTGTTTATGTTGACAGTTTTGTGCGGTTAGACGAAGCTTGGTAAATGAACGATGTGAAAAAAAGCTCATTTTTATGCTTCAATTTTGAAGCCTTGCTACGAAAGTCTAAAATAAAAGACTGAGTTCAAATTCAAAACGGGGAAAACCAATAAACTTAACTTTTAAATTCTAGTAGTTTGAGACCCCTGATCTAGAGACATCAAAACATCATTTTTACCTTCTTGCAATGCCGTAAGCACAAAAGCCTAAAAACACTGTTGTATTTAAATACAATTTTTTATTCTGATGATAATGTTTTAATCTCATTCTCCAAACAGTAGCCTGTTATTGCTATAATTGGCATTTCACCCCATTTTCAAAACCACAGGTTTCCCTCACCAGCGACCACCAAAGAGTTGATTACAGCCTTTCAACTTCATTAAAAGAAACCCACTCAGAAAATTAATTCCCTTTGTCTCATTGTGCAGAGTGGCAATATTAAAAGATTGTCCCTTGTTCTTTGCCACATGTTTAAAAGTACATCATTCATTAGCTATACCCGCTTATCCTTGATCCAATCACAGCTGACATTGGGTGAGAGGCCGGGGCCACCCTGGAGTCAGTCACCGGGCTGAAACATAGACAACCATTCACGCTCACATTCACACCTACGGGCAATTTAGAGTCGCCAATTAACCTAACCTGCATGTCTTTTGAGAGAACATGCGAGCTCCACACAGAAACCTGCTGGCCAGCAGGTTAGTATCTAGAAGCTTCCTGCTGCAAGGCAACAGTGCTAACCACTGCAAAAGTGACTGTTAAAATGGAGGTGGGGGGGGGGGGCTTTCTATGCAGCTCTCTATGGTTCACAGCTTCAGAGGCGCTAACGAGGGAAGAGCTCGTAAGCTCTAATTGAATGACTCCTGATTAAACTGGTTTCACATTGGCAGCCAACATATCACAGCTTGTCTGACTTCAGCTCTCTATGGTTCACAGCTTCAGAGGCGCTAACGAGGGAAGAGCTCGTAAGCTCTAATTGAATGACTCCTGATTAAACTGGTTTCACATTGGCAGCCAACATATCACAGCTTGTCTGACTTCTAATTGGCTGCTTCCTTGATGCTCCATGTGCTCTGTCTGCAGATACAGATGTCTACATTTTGGGTCAGGGAGGACAGTGGTGCAGAGAAGCACTGGCATGATTAAACAGACGAAACACACTGGCTTACTGCTAAGGACTAAAAGACACAATGTCCCGCTAATAAAGGCGATGACGTCTTTATATCTATTTTGTGATATTAGATTTCCAACATGTTCCCACTGTCAGGCGTCAAAACAAATGATGAACAAGTGTCACTCAAGACACAGCTTTTTTTTCTCACCAGCATTTTTGTAGCAATTTTTATGGCCTCCTCTAGTGCCTTCTGTTTGCGTTGGCAGGTTTGTCACTCCAAGAACTGTGTAAAAGCAATGCATACAACAAATGACGCGTGGCTTAGAAAGAACCACTGCAGGAGCACATTCAATTAACAACTGGATAAAGCTGCTGTTATACACTTTACTCACTGATCCTGTTATTATGTATGCTGGCTCACTCTAATAGCCATCTACAGCCCATTATATCTGTAACCCTGTAGCAGCGCTGACCTATTATCTATACAAGCTAACATAATATCTAATTAATACAGATCTGCTTTTAAAGCTGAAATATAGCTACAACTAAAATCATATTAAAAGGTAACGTATGTTATATATACGTATGTAATATTTCAACATTTATTCTGTCAGAAACCTCATCATACTGTGGATTAATGCACTAGCCACTTTGTGTCTGTTTAAAAACCTCATACTATTTTTTTATTTTTTCTATATCATTCATGACACTGTGGTGCAGGTCGCAATGGCCATTAATGTTCCAGTTATACTCACATTAAAATGCAGACCACGATTGCATCTCAATCCATTATTGTGATTTTTAAAAAAACTGTAAAATTTGATTCAATCTCTCTCACAACAACAACAAATACTACTGTGAAATATTAAAATCCCTGCAGCAGCCTTGAGAAGAATTTAAAAAACCTTTTAAATGGCCATAACTCCCAATTTCCACCTCTTTTCACATGAAAACATGAAACACTTTCCCTTCTTGTTGTTTCAGTGCAGCTGATCTATATTTTTCTAAATTTTCGGCACAGTTATGGCACACTATAACTTCCCTACAGCGTCTCTACAATGTAAAATGCAGCTCAGTAGCCTCAAAAGAAGGAGACAGCCGAGTCTACAAAATTAATTTGGCCACTGAAGAGCATTTCTGGTGAAGAACAGCTCCTCTGAGAAAATACTCTGAAACCACTTCTTCAAGTCCTCGCTAGGCAGAGTACACAACAGCCTGTTTACTATTTCTGGATTCATTCACGCACAATAAACACACACACACACCTGCATGCACACGAGCACCCTTGAGACGAACCCTAGTCATGATGCAGCTGAGCTAAGCGGTTTTTACACACACACACTCACACATACTTTCCCTCTCTCTAATGTAATTGTGTATGTTGCCAATGTTAACAGAAAGGCAGCGTGACCTGCCAGACTATGAGCCCATAGCGGTAATGCAATTACTAGTGTATGAAACATAATGATAGACGATGAGAGTGAGACAAAGACAGAGTGGACTGGAGAGAAGGAGCAGGTGAGATATAGAGTGAGAAAAAGAGGGCAGCAGCAGAGGATCAGAGGGAAAAAAACAGCAGGTAAACAGTAATGTAATTGCTATTAGAGCAATTTGATCGTGGTCAGAGATCACTGCTTGTGATGATAAATATTGATCTGATAAAACCACTGAGGCAGAAATATGGCCTGACATGAACTGCAGGCGGTGTAGAACAGAGCAGTTGCAGCTGCATTGACATGACAATAACCAACAGGCTGAAAAAGCTCTGATAAGCCCACTGTACAACACCTGCCCAGCACCAATCAGCAGGCAGACAGTTAGCAACTAGCTGGTGAACACAGCGGTGCATTTAGGAGCTAAAGAGCCTCATATTTCCCTCAGTTTGCTATGCTAACAAGCTCGACTTTAAAGGTTTAAAGTTATGTTTACATTCAGTGTTTCCTACCAAAATCCACTGTGTCTAACGAACTTGTCGAATGCATTTCCTTCCTCACAAAACAATTGCAAAGCCAATTTATTTAATACATATTTTAAACAGTGCATTGTTTACATCCACGTTTACTTCCCCGCCTTTGTTGAAGCATTGCTAGGCGTCTGTGCATTACCTCCGCCAACTGAATTGTACTACTTCAGTACAAAGTCAAAATACTTGTGCTTTGCTTGAGTATTTCCAGTATCCAGTATTAATCTAAAAAAACATCATGTATAGCATGATAATAAAACACTGACAGGGGCCATTTTTCTGCAGAATGAGTACTTTTACTTCTGATACTTAAAGTACATTTTGCTTCATACTTTTACTTAAGGTTTTGAATGCAGGACTTTTACTTCAGTGTGGTACTGCTACTTTTACTTAAGTAAAGGATCTGAATACTTCTTCCACCACTAAATATTAGCAGAATAGCAGGAAACTGAAGACAGGAATGTGTATAGCATCGTGCTCGTGCAAGATACAAACAAAACGGGGACATAAAAATATTGCCCCACAGCGCTACTAGTGGTCAAGAACAGCATGGGGAAGCTTTAAAGTGATAATATGTCAGTGTTGTTTTGACAGCTTGTTTCCGCTGCCCAGTAATCAGTAATTGTAGGTTTAAGTTTTGCCAATAAAATTACTTTTTTACAAATGTCATACAGCATCCATTATACAGATAGTTTCAAATTGATCATGTACCTCTGCAACCAATGAGGCAAATGTGAATGTTGATGTGTTGAAAGGATGAGAAGAAGAAGTAAATGGAATGAAAAGAGAAGAAGAAATGATTGGAGGAGGTGAAATTGGCAGGAGAGAGATGTCAAGTGCTTCCCTGGTCTTTGGGAAATTTTCATTTGTAGCATACAGACTTCACTTCAAGCTGAGTTCTACACATGGTTCTGCATGATTGCCCGGAAATTGAAAACGGTTAAAAAAAAACAAAAAAACTCAAGGCATGAGACTGAATTCATACTATATTTCAAAATGCAATTACAAGGCTTTTAACCGTTTGTGTTGCCCGGAGAGATTGACTCTGTGGAATCATGCACAAATTAGGAAATGTTCAGTTCCGTCCAAATTCTTCCAGCGCCAGAGATCAAGGCGTATGCATTCTCTGCTCCACAGGAGAGAAACGACCGGGCGAGGAAGGAGAGAAAACACAGAATAGACTGGAGAGGTCCCAGAGGAGCTCCCACACTACTCTGCAGCTTTACAACAGAGTGGAGGGGCAGCAAAGTGTACAGTGTTTCAGCAGGACACACAAACACACTAAAAAGCACAAAAAGTCAACTTTTGCTGGAAATTCCCCCCCCCCCAACAAACCAGTCGAAACAGACATAAATATATTAACAGTGTGTCCTTGCCAAGCTTGAGATTAGAATTATAAGAAAGCCAGATCCCAGGCTCGAAGCTGCTCTGACGCAACCAAACTCAAGGATAAGCTCCTCTTTCCCCCTTTGTCAGCATTTGTATGGACAGTTTACATTACAGGTTATATCCATTGTTCCGGACACCTGCAAACCACTGAAACTAAACTGTCACAAATGCAACAAGGTCAAGATGGGAAGAAATACACAAAAATGAGCCAATTCAATCTTAAGAATTAGTCAACATCCTGATGTGATGGAACCACAGTGATTACATGATTCATCTGCATCCCATCAACATAAAGCCACTGCAGCCTACAATAAAAGCTGACAGACCAAATCCCCTCGATTCATTGTTGGCCCTGAAATTCAAGCTGAAATTGCTTTCTTTTAAATTGCCACAGCACAAAATGTTCATGCGTTGGAATAGCAGTAAAACATAGCTACACTCCGTTTCATTTGCATTGAATTATTATGGCTGGCTTTTACTCACTTCATTTTGGGTCCACAAATTGATCTGAACTGACTGTTTACAAGGAGGGGAGGCAAATAGCTGCAAGTGACATCAAGTGCAAATAGAAATGTCATATTGTTTAACACTACAGTACAAAACTGAGCAAGTCCCTTTTAGCTGTTGTACTTCAAAGTGAAGAGACTCCACCTGAAGCCGACAGGACGATCAAAACTCAAGAGCACCTGTTCCAAAAAAGAGAAACTGGTGTCGCCATTAATCAAAAAGGCAAATTCTTCAGGTTTCCTGAATATTCCTCAAGATGAAAAGACTTCTTAACAGATAACAGCTTGTAAAATGTGATGTAATTATTTTCACAGAGGAGATGGCACTGTCACAGCCAATCAGACGTGTCAATCAGGAGTTCATGCTCCCTAGGAAGGTTGTCTGAAAAAAGGTTGCCTGGTTCAGCTGCTCAGATGTCAGTGCAATGTGAAATAGATGTGTTAAAAGGAGTATTTCAACATTTAGGGAAATATGCTATTTGATTTTTTTTCTCCTCTTTAGAAGACCTATACCACTCTCTCGTCTGAATACTAAATATGAACCAGCTGGCAATTAGCTTAGCATAAAGGCTGGAAGCAGGAGGAAAGCTCTAGCCTGGCTCTTAAATAAACATTTAAAATTGACTCCAAAAAGAACCTCTAAATTTGACTAATTAACAAGTTTCGATTGTTTGTACACTAACAAAAATGTAACAAGTTGGCCTGGGTGCAGTGAGTTCCTGGAAACTTAACACACACATTCAAAGAAGAAAATAAAACATGTTAATAAAATAGCTTTAAAGGGCCAGAGCAGCTATATGCTAAGCTGAGCTAATTGCCATGTAGGTCATATTTGACGTATGGACACACATACAGAGAGGTATTGATCTGCTCATCCTAATCAAACTATTCTTTAATCAGAAATCTGTCGTCTGGCCGCTAAAATTGGAGTCGTGTAAAATTAGAATTAGACACTTCCTGAATGATCAAGTTTACACAGACGTCAACAGCAGGTGTGAAGAGGCCAGACAATGAAAACAGTGGAAGTTGTGTTTAGCAGCAGGAAGGCAATCACATTTCTGAGCACTATGGATGATTTCTCAAACAAACTAAACAAACAAAAAAAAACCAAACATGTGGCTCATGTGTTGAACCCAGAGCCGCCTGCCTATGAGTTCTCAACAAGGAACATTAGCCTGAAAGATTAATAGTGATACCACATAACACTGAATCAGTTATCCATTTTATTAAAAAGAAATATTCAAGACATTTTCCCTTTCTAGATTAAGTTTTTCATCCATCCATCTTCCCTTTGTACTCGTCTACGTCCGTCCATCTGTTGTGTTTTATTCTCGTCATCGCGCCTTCCTTCTACTCGTTTTCATCCCTGCTGTTAGGTAGAGGAGCTGCAGCCTCATTCTCATCTGCAGTCTCACAGTCTGGACAGCAACCACAAGTCAGACAAGAAGTAAACAAGTAAATCAATGAATGAATAATGGGTATATTTCTAACATGAATTCAAACTTACATGAGGCAGGCTGGCCATCTTTGTCGTTATCACACTGTGGTCAAAGTCACTATAGGTGTTGTTGTCCTGAGCAGGGTCGTCTGCTAACATGTACAGCTCTCCGGCATGGACATCGGATACATTCACCTAGATGGATGATAGACATATATAATCTGTTACTGTCATGGAAAATGTCTCCAACATAATCTGCCAGACAAGATGGATGGATCCATCACACACACACACACACACACACACACACCTCCCCGGCCTGAACCTGATGCACTCACACAGAGGAGAATAATAAAAAAAGAGAGAGATAAGAGAGACGATTTTCATGCTGTGCAGGTATGTGATAAACCAACCTGAAATGTTTTAGGGTTGAATCCCAGCCAGAGAGTGTATCTATAGTCCCAGCAGCGTAGGGAGTACCCCATGACCTTTATGTCTTTCAGGTCAGGGAGGTCAGAGTTCACCTAAAAGAAGAACAGTGAACTATAAAAAGTATTTTAAAACTGTAGAAAGCTTTCTGCAGTGCTGTCAGATGTACGGCTGCCAACTCGTCCTGCGAGCCAGCCGATGAGCCGATTTCATGCTGCCAAACTGCTCCGTACAGAGATTAACCTCCAGCAGGTGCAGCACTCATTTGGACGTGTTCCTTCAAAGCTCTTGTGCTCGTAGCTGGCAGCTCTGGTACGAGCGAGCACACAATGCAGAGGGGTCAAAGAGCAACAGTTCTGACATGACTTCAGTTTATGACCGTCACTAATAATCTGTGTACTTTCGTCTCAATCGATTTACTTTTCTGAAAAATCGGAAAAACTGGGGTTTTTTTTGTTTTTTTTAAATCGTCAATGTTTGTATCAACATTTTAAAAACGGAAAGAGCCATTTTCCATTTGAATTTGTCCTCAAATTAGAATTTTGTGTTTCCTTATTAAGGATTTTCATATAGAGAGTCAAACATTTAAAGGTGGGCGTGGATAGGCTATTAAGTTTGATAAAGTAGTCGAGAGCATATTGTAGGCAGACCTCTGGTGTCTTGCACTTATTCTGTGCAGATTTATTGACTGGACTCAGTCTACATATAACTGAACTGTTAATGTTGTAGCTGGTAATGCTGAAGGGTTAAGGTTAATATTAACCAAGAAAAATGAAACTTGCGAATGAAAAGAAAAAAACAGAATTTCGTGCCTTTTCCTATAAATTCTATTTCATGTCAGAAAACGCTTTGATGTCCTTTTTTTCCCCCAAATTGAGTGACAAAAAAAGCCCCGTTTTCATTTCAAAATAGGAAATCGATTGAGAAGAAGGTACACAAATTGTTACTTTTGTCATTTTCAACTACAAAATCCATTCATTAAAAGTAAGCGTGACATTAAAAATATGCCTTCTTGCTGACTGGAGAATAATAGGCATTTAACCTTTAGACGGCTCATGAAAAGCTTTTTAATTTGCTTTTCTAAACACTCCATCTCCAGTACCTGTGGTGTATCAGCAGGTCGAGGGTACTGACTGAAAGCTATGGCTTCTGCGTTCTCTCCTCTCTCTCTGTGTTGGAAGGTGTAGGCCAGGTTTTTTCCTTCTGCACACAACTCCTCCTGAAAGCAGTAAAACAGACCAAAGAGTCAAGGAAATGAATGTCAGAGTCAATTAGATCACATTCATATCAGGCATGTCTGGGCCCATTTATGGAGTGTTTACTTCTTGATTAATTTTGTTTGGCAATGTCAATACAATGCCATTTGAACTAACTGTACAAACATGCCTGAAAGCTCCCAGGTCTGTTGTGTTCTTGTGGTGCAATTTGTAGAAAATGAGTCTATAATGTGAAGTGACATGAAAACATGGTTTCAACTAAAGACCAGAGGAAGCTGATTACAGAAGTTCAACAAGCTCAGTCAATGTTACAGAGACCAAATTACATTTTGAGCTTGTATTTGAATCCCACTTTTTTTCTAATCTTTAAATAACAAGTTACACTTCACTAGATGCTAATTATGTACAACGATGATGCTCATACCTGTAACTACAGTCTGGACAGTGCGACATGAACGCAGCATTAGAACCAGCGGTGCTTTGACCTAAATGCTAACATCAGCAGGCGAATATGCTCACAATGACAATGCTAGCATGCTGATGTTTAGCAGGTATAATGTTCACCATTTTAATTTAGCGTGTTAGCATGCTAACATTTGCCAATTAGCACAAAACACAAAGTACAGCTGAGGCTGATGGGAATGTCATTAGCTTTTTGGCTCTAGTATTTGGTCATAAACCAAAGTTTGACCTGATGATGGTGCTAGATGAAAAGTCATTAGGACTCATCCTCTGGGAACCATGGATATTTGGACTAAATTTTATGGCAAAATATCCAATAGTTGTTGTTGTTGAGATATTTCAGTCTGGACCAAAGTGGTGGACCGACCAACAGACCGACCAGCACTGCTGTCCCTTGAGCCATGCCACCTGCATTGCTAATAAAAATATGCAACAGAGTAAACTTTGCCACCATCGCTGAGACAAAAATCAAGTCTTAATAGCTTAAGTAAGTGAAAACTACTAGATTCAATAAATGGATTCAATTTTCATCCATTCATACCTTGAAAGAAACATCAGGACATGGTGCAGGTGTTCTGAGGCCAGCCAGGTGGGAGACAGTAGGAAAAACATCCACCAGCTCCACCATGTTTCTTATAACTCTGTCATCTGGAAGAGAGAGGGGTCAGCCAATTAGAGAAAGTCTTACATAGTCACAGAGCAAAATAGTCAAGATATCCACTAAAATTTAGCAGACGCCCTGCTCTTACATTTCATCATCATTGCACCATTTGCACTTGAAGTAAAAATTGCCCGAGGCGAAATATCAAAGTGGATCCCTGTCTAAATACTTTTGGGAGCTCTCCATGTATATCAAAGACTTCATTAAATTAAATAATACATGTTTTAACAAGGTTTATTTGAGCAATTAGGACCAAACATTTTTAAATCAAACTTGAGTTCCCTTTTCTGACTTGATACATGGTGTATTTAAATGATAAAGTAATTGTACATGCTTCGTGTTAATCAATAGTAATGTGTTGTCAGTGATGGGGCCTTACTCTTGAAGCTGAGCTCTGATTGGGTGAGGACATCAATAAAGGGAAAGGTAGACTCCCCCAGGCGATCATGAACTGTGGCGACGCCAGGAACGTAGAAGATGAGAGGGACGCGCGTTGTCACGTCAAAATTAGAGTATTTAGCCCATTCGCCGTGTTCTCCTAACGACCAACCTGCAACAAGACGGAGAAAGAGAGATTATGAAAGATGTTGATGACTGAGGCAGATGGGAGAAATAAAGAGAGCTTTAAACTATAAATCTATAACATACAAATTACATTTTAGATACAGAAAGGTTTGGGGAAAAACATCAGTAAAAGGGATTGCCTCAGTCATGTTATATTTGAAAATGATGGCATTTGATTGAGCTTTGCTGGGTGTATATCAAACAGTCATGGAAATGATTCACTCCAGCATCCTCCACTGAAGGAGACATTAAAAGAAATTGAAGTTTCCAAGTCACAAAGTTTATAAAAAAAAAAAAATTAAAAAAAAAAGGAGCTAGTGCCAAAAAAAGAGCTGGGTTTTTAGAGTAGAGTGAAATTGTGGAAGGAGGTAATAGCAGAATATGCTGTTACAACACTGCCATCTGGTGGTGGAAGACAAGCACAACTGCAAAAACTGTCAATATTTACTTTTAAAAAACCCTCCACAAACACTCAACTTCCTGAATAATGTGCACTGAGAACCTGATAACTGACATCCACGTGTCTACCAACCATGATCTGAGGTGAACACCACCATAGTGCAGTCAGCCAGCCCCAACTGATCAAGAGTACTGAGCAGCCGCCCAACTTGAGCGTCCATATAAGACACAGCGGCGTAATAGTGCTGACGGATACGCAGCTGGAAGACATGATACAGAACACTATTGGCGTACATTTTAGGGTGTAGCAACATGGGAACCAAATTATAAATGGTTTAAAAAGTGTTGAGAGCAGCCAGTCCATACCTGGAAGTCTTTAGGAATTGGTCCATAGGGGAAGCTAATGTTGAGTTTTTGGACATCGTCTCTCTTCCTCACGTCCGTCCAGGGGTTGTAGGCCACAGGTGGAAGGAGTTCAGGGACATCTGGGTCAGGGGCCAGAGTCATTTGGTCTATGGGATATAGACTCAGGTACTCCTGTAATAGACAAACCAACAAGTTTTAAATTGTTGTTCCAGGTACACATAGTATAATAATATAAATAATAGGTGGATTTGGATTTGTAACAAAATAGAAATTATTTTCTTTGGCTCAGATACTATTATTTATTTAAAATTATTTAAATGTAACTGGCCCATTTGCACACTAAAATTACTACAGTATTTGTGTTTCAACGAAAGAAATCGTAGCATTTGAAGTACAATCATTTAAGGTATAGCTTAAAAACAAAAGACGGAGGTCTGGAGGAGATGATCGTTGGTTAAGGAAGAGGGACTGGTCATTTCTGGAAATTACAGATAATGATGTCTGAGATTTAGTTGCAATAGTACTACCCTGACTAGTATTGTGAAATGACCAACATTACCTTATTATTTGCATATTAGCCTACTCACCCCCATTACCCTCATTCATCAAAATATGATCCACCATATTACTCAAGTATTACTCTAATTGCAAAGATATTCTTTTTACCAAGATATCAACTGGTTATTACCTCTAATTACCACAATGTAACATAAGTCAGCACTAACCTGGTGCTCTTTTTTTTAGATAAATTACAGACCTGGTGATTATTGCCAGTTTACAGTGTACAGGAATCCCCTCTTTGCTTATGATCAGTAACTTGTGGGAAGTTGCAGACTTTTCAAAAGGACATAGACTCCCCTGCTCTGACTCCGAGTATTGCAGATGTTCTCATGTGTCTTTAGCTTCATTGACTTTCATTGTTTTGCTTTGAGTTTTTAAATCTGGCTGAGATCTCTGTGCGTGTCGAGACGACACAGGGTTAATCACGTGTAGCGTACATCACATGCAGACAGAGAGAGTTGGCGTGACCTTTTCCTCTCTTTTCACTCTCACTTTACACTTTGTGGGGAAACCTCGTCGGCATGCTGATATTCGTCTCATTTCCATCCGTCTCTGCTCTCATTCAACTTCCACTTCATCATGCCCTCTTCCTCCGTCATGCCAAATTGCGTCCCCCATATATCCAGATCAGTCCTCATTAAATTCACTTCACATACAGTATGTATCTCTCAATTCTACCTTTCAGATGTTCCTTTTCTTTATTCTAGTCACAGGTAACCTTTTACACATCAAAACTAGCTCCTTGAGGGGTGTAACTTTGGGCTTTCCCCTCAAAAAAACATTGCATTTTTAAAACATCAGTGCTATCGTTATCTACTGGCTCAGAGGGTACTGAATTCTCCAAGAACTTAATGTTGGTTACCTTTATGCCCCAGGCTTAACACAATGTTCTTTATGGCACTACCTCTGCTCTGGTCCCCACATGCTCCCTCCTCCATGTTAACACCATCATTCATTCTCTGGCAACCATTTGCTCAGTCCTTGGTCTCCTGAAAATCACGGTTCTGTTTTTGTCCAAGATTTCTGAGTGCACAGCAACACTGTCAAGCAAAACTGCCTCTTGCAGCAGGACAATGACTTTCACTTTTCCACTCCACATACTCAGCCATATTTGTGCCAGTGAGTAACTGTTCATTTAGGGGCTGGGGACTAAGTGGTTTGTATAATGCATCACAGTCAGTGAATGTCATAAATCAGCTTAATGCAGATATGAAAAAAATGTATATCTGCCAAAATACATCGTTATTTGATTTTTGTAATTAAAAACCACGGATAAAAGTTAAAATTGAAAAAGTATTTGTGTTTCAACACAAGAAATTGTAGCATTTTAAGTACAATCAGTTAAGGTCTTACTATAAAACAAAAGATGAAGGTTTGGAGGGGAGGAGGAGGAACACTGTTATTTCTGGTAATTACAGATGATGGTGTCTGAAATTTAGTTCCAATAGTACTACCCTGATATTACCCCATTAGTATTGTGAAATCACCAACATTACCTTATTGAAAAATATCAACATCAGTACCCGCCTTCAAAATCCAGTAGCAGTCTGGCTATAGTCTGGAACTCATCAGTCAAGGTTAACAAGGGCTCTTCACAGCATCATCAAGTCATGCAGCTCACATTAGATGTGCATGACCACCGATGCTAGTCAGCAGCTCATTCACAGTAATACATAAAGGTTATACATTTCTTTTAAGATGACCAAAGCGTAGCATGCAGCATTTAAAAGACATTGAATGGATCATCTTTTCCATCTAATGTAAGTGTACTGAGGTGCATATCGACACAGGTTTTCACAATGTAACTGTCAATTTAACTATTATCTAACCATGAGATACGTTAAAGCTCATTTACTGTACAGAGGGTGTACAGGTGTTGATATTAAGTCCAGTACCTGTGGTATCCTGAAGGGTATGTGTGGTTTGTGAAAGCCAACAGCCAAGAAGAACGGATCATCGTCATTGGCCCGACTCTTCAGTAACCTCACTGCCTCGTCTGTGCTCTCCAGGTCAGGGAGAGTTCCCCCAGGCTGCTCGGTCACGTTCACTGCACACAGTAAGTTGGAGTGGAGTTTACCGTCCTTTCCTTTGCACATCTGAAATTGTAAATTGAGATACCCTTGTTGTTTATGTTGAAAGAAAGAATCTTATTAGAACATACTTTCTTTGGCAACAACAACAAAAAAAAAAAAAAATCATCATCAGTTGCTACGTAGGCCTGTATGTCAATTTTTTTCATAAACAAGGGTTTTCAGTAACAGGAATGATAAAAACAGGCCACTTGCACACACTGCAGAAATGTGAGGCAGAATTGTACCACAAGATTCAATGGTCACCATTTTGAACAGCAGAGGGGTGAGGAGTGGTGTGGCATCACACCAAGCTAAATTAGCCTTTTAATCAGTGTATAAAGTCAGACACATAACTGACTTAATACTGCAAGTGTGTACGAGATACTCTTTCCTATTCATACCTTTTGTTTCTCATATCTAAACGAAGCTGGGTGGTAGGCAGGGATGGACCAGCTGTAGGGGTAGTCATCAGTGTAGTTGGAGGCAATACCTAAGGAAAGAGAATACAACACAACCATTGTTACTACTGTACAATTGGACAGACACAAAAATGTCAAGACTTTTTCTAAGTAAACAACAACTTCATGCAGATGGAGTTCTTCTCAAAAATGCAGCTCAGGCTCATCATTAACCAGCAGTCAATCTGTGGTTCTTACTACAGTTTCAGAGGTAACCATTCAGCAGGGATCTCTGTATCATTTCTTATATTTGCTGCTGTGCCAGCATACCCTGCTTGTGAAAATTGCGCGTTACCCCTCAACTTAGATTTTTATTAAAAATGTCTATTATTAATCTTACCTGGATGAAATACCTTTCCCACAGACATGGTGAAGTACCCTCTAGATTTAAAGTACTGTGGCAGAGTCGTGTAGTTCCCAGAATGGACTCTCCAGTAGGACTTGAAGTCATACAGCCTGGTGGTGTCTGGTCTGCGACTGGTTAACAGGGACGTACGACTGGGAGCACACACAGCTTGCTGAGAGAGGAAAATACACCTTCAAACATTTCGATGAGGTTATATAAATCCAATTAGTCTCGCGTCCAACTTGACTGAACTGCTTTGACAATTTCAGACAATAAACATATATACGACACCAACAGACCTGTGCATATGCATTGAGAAAAACTTGGCTTTTGGATGCCAGCTGGTCAATGTTTGGTGATTTTACCACAGGGTCTCCGTAGCAACCCAATGATGTCCGCAAATCATCTGCCATGATGAAAAGGACATTTCTCCTCTCTGAAAGCAAACAACCAAAGTTAACTCATGTTAACAACAAGTACAGTAGTGTGTACTAAATGAAAGTTAGAAAGACACTGGATGACATAAATACCACGTATAAAAGCTTAACAGAAACTAGCAGGTTTCTCTTCAACTAATATCAAACTCAACACAATTAGCCTACAAGTAAAACTTACAAAGCACCATTCAATGAGCAAATTAAATTAATTAACGTCAGCTTACTCTAGCTACAGCAACTAAATAAACATAATAAACACTCATTAACTGCTAATGTCAGCTAGTTAGCTACTGAGATTTACTGTTCAGACAAACTGACAGCTTAACACAAACCTGTCAAATAAATCTAAAAGCTAAAAAGATAATAACATAACCAGTATGTTTATAATAATGCCCATGTAGACTTCACATAAGGACACTTTCACAAGTTTTGCTAGCTACCCATTTAATATTTAGTGCAAACTTTAACGTTACCTCTTCTTGCGACAACAACAAGAGCTTGTGTGTGAAGGACCAGGAGAAAAAGCCATATTCGGACACATATGTACATTTCGGTTTGGTGGAGAACACTAACGACACGATATCCTTCAGATAACGTTCACTTATCTCCGCTACAGTTTCAGCCGTCCTCCCATCAAAAGAAACGAGCGTGTCGTTGTTGTCTTTAAATTACTTCCTGATTATCGCCTTGGAGTGAAACGTTTTCATTGGTCCACTCAGCAATCGCCCCGCCCCGAAACGCTAACCACATTAATTAAATGATGTGTCAATCATTTTTTAATACCGCTGTAGATGTGACTACTGGAGCCACTCTTATGACTACTAAATAGGTACTACTAGTCTCATACATACTGTAATTTTCAAATTCAAAGAGCTACTGGCATGACCAGATACAGTATTCTCAAAGCATTGTATGGAAACTGGCATTAATTTATATTTATATCTGCCATTTTTGATCATTTAGCTTGTAGCTTGCGTGTAGTTTAATTTGTAGAATACGTCAAAACAATGCCATAGACAAAAGCACCTCGCAATATTATTGCAGAGATTTGAAATTATTTCTGCACCTGCTGCTAGAGAGTAAATAGACCACCTATAAATGAGTTATAGTACAAACTAAATTATGTGGCTTATTTTTAACGGAGGCTAACGGTTTATTTTGTCTAACTCGACACTGCTGTAGCTGAGAGATGGTATGAAGCAAGGTCTCACTCTGCACCAAGGTGACTTTTGCGACTTTTGTAACGAGATAAATCCCAGGTGATTTCTCCCTAATTAGACGACCGGGAAGTTTATTAAAGTAACAATACGTTTAAGAACTACACACAGAGTAAACAATAATGAACTCTCAGAATCACAATTCAAAAATTTAAGGTATTGGTCAAGTATCGGAGGCGCCTATGCCTTATTGAAAAACATTGCGGTTATCGTTTAAATACATTTTTGGAAGTTATTTTACAATCGGGAAAATACTTCTTGAATCTTCACTTTACCAGGTCCACGTTTGCTGAGTGAGATATCAACTTAAATATAGACGATCTTTGGCCACAGGAGCAGCAACAGGAAAGATGGCAGACACCGCGGCTAAACGTGAAAGTGACAGTGCTGGAAGTGATGAATTAACTCAGAAAGTCAAGAGGACGAAAGCTGACAATGACAATGGACGAGGAGAAGTTGAACAGGAATCTGAATCTGAAAATATTCTGACTGGGTTTAAAACATCCAACGTCTTGAGCGATTCTGCCCGGGAGAAAAACATCTTCATCCGCGGAAAGGTAAGGCTGTTGTAAAGTTAGCTAACTTAACTGAGCTGTTACAAGATATTTAGCTAACTATACCCCTGGTTATGAAGTTGAGAGCAATAACTGGTAGAGGGAAAGGCTTTTATTGTTATATTCATTCAAAGTGGTGTGAGTAGTTTTGTGAGGGAAAGATGTGATATTGACTTCCGGTTTGGTATTTCAAAATAATGGTCTGCGTTATAGTGCGTTTATTGAAAGATGGATTTTATTGAAACGAGTATGACAACAAAATGCTTACGAAAGGACTGTTATGCATTCATTTTTCATTCAACTAGTCTCATTATCAGCACAGGCAGACATGAAACTGTTGAACATGTCACCACCAGCTTGCCGATCAGGAGGCTGTGGTTATCCTGGAGAAGACTCCCATCAGAGAGGACACCCTGGCAGAGCTCTTCAGTGGCTCCAGGCTGAAGCTGGAGATGAGGAACGACATCTACAGCACATATCGGTTACAGGCTCCCCCTCACCTCAATGGTATGGTGAGAAAAAATATGCTGACTCAAGATATTGTGAAACCAGCAGCCACTTTGGCCAGCTAGAGGAAAGTTAGATAGCCGGTGTGTTTCTGTTTTGCAGAGATCAAGACAACAGTGGTGTGTCCAGCCACAGAGAAGCATGTAAAGAAATACCAGCGTCAGGAGAGTTTCCTGGTGGAGGAGACGGGGGAGGACTATCAGTCCATCACTCTGCCCTACATTCAGAAGCAGAGTTTCAGCGTGCAGGTAAGTGTTAACTCTTGCGTTGGCACCATAATGCATACTTGTGAATGTATAACATTATTGTGGATTAACTTAACATCATTTTTACCACCCCCAGTGGGTATACAACATCCTGGAGAAGAAGGCAGAGGCTGACAGGATAGTTTATGAAGATCCAGACCCGGAGGTTGGGTTTGTCCTCCTCCCAGATTTCAAATGGGACCAGAAACAGGTGAGAGACCACGAATATTGATCAAAACCAGCAAGAGACAGGAAAGATACGGTTAGACATTAAATATATGTGAGAGTTGTGATTTCAACATTGTGGTATTGCTACTTTTACTTAAGTAAAAGATCTGAGTACTTCTTCCACCACTGTCCAGATCTGAACACATTAGAAGTGTAGTAGATGAGAATTTTAAAAGTGTTTAATCTGATGATAGCTCCTGTCCAAAACACTTCCAAAACTTCCCCTTTAAAAGAACTGTCTAATCTACACAAAGTGAGAATGAGATAGACATACTATAAGATTTAAAGACACTGGACTATACCGTTTCCCTTCTTCTTTCAGGTTGATGATTTATACCTGATTGCCATAGCACATCAGAGAGACATCAGGAGTCTCAGAGACCTGACGTCAGAGCATCTAGCACTGCTGCAGAACATCTTCCAGAAAGGAAAGGTGAGGTTACAAGGTTACCTTGGGGAGTTTTCTTGGAGGAAAAAAGAGCAGAAAGAGTCCTTTTCTTCCAGCACCTACTATTAATGTGACTTTGAGCATTATAATCATGATCTTCAACCAAGACATAGCTCTTGGTAATTAGAGACAGAGGAGACAGCTTTGGGCATATTCATAATGTCAAACATGCAGAAAGAATGACAATACCTGTTTCATTGTGACTCAGGAGGCCATCCTGCAGCACTACAACCTTCCAGCCAGTAAGCTGAGAGTCTACCTGCACTACCAACCGTCCTACTACCACCTTCACGTCCACTTCACCAAGCTGGGCTACGAGGCGCCGGGCTGTGGCGTGGAGCGGGCACACCTCCTCGCAGACGTCATCCAAAACCTCCAGTCAGACCCCCAGTACTACAAAACCCGGACCCTGTACTTCCCCCTGAGGGCAGACGATGGACTGCTCAGCAAGTTCAAGGAGGCAGGCAGGCTGTAACGTGCTGTACGCTCATGCACCTATTTTTATGTGTTTTGTATCAGTTTGGTTGACAAATGGCTGTTTCCTCTGTCACCACCATGCTAGCCGGTAAGCTGTACCCTCCTATTAATTACCTGGTGTAGAGATTGGTTGCTTAGCTTTGAGTATGATCTCTGTTAAAGAGATTTTTCTATCAGTGTTAATTCCCAACTCAAGTTCATCATGTTCCAGAAAAATACAGTCTAATTGTTGGACTATTTCACACTTCAACTGATTAATAATCGCCAACAATTTTTGCATATTTTATACATATTTGGATACATGTTTGAGTCTGACTCCTCATCAAGGTGTTTTTATAATCATTTTCATATTATTCCTGCTTTTATTATGAGAAAAGGAGAGAACCTAGGAGTGGATGTGGCATGAGTCAGACCAGTGGATAAAGGCTTTTTCTGTCAATCTCTGTTTTAATGTTTTTTCAATGATTTCTAATCTCAATTTGACTGAATTAAAGAGGCATTCTTTTCTACTCAGCCTGTACTTGTTTGGTATGTGTGAGGCAAAATCACTCTGCCAGTTTTAGTAGACACTTTGGCAGCACCTTTTTCACCCTAACCACACCTGACCTGTCGGAGCAACAGAGCTACAAACTCTGCTCTGCGGGCAGGGATCAGGGACGGAGGGTTGTTACAGTTAACCGTTAAATCATCAAATACAAACAAATCAAACAGGATTTTTTTAAGTAGTGATCAAATATTGCAGGTGGAGATAAGAGAAGCCCCAACAACCCCAATCACAGCTGTGTCTAGTCAGCTAGATGTCTAGTTTAACTATAACCGTTGCTTCAACAGCATTTAATGACTATATTTCATCACTGAGACAGTACACAATACTCACAGTATACTATGACATCACGCCATTGTATACCATATCTTATTACACTGTGACATTTTTCCTCTCTGAAAGCAAACACAACCACAGTTAATTCATGTTTTTTACTGCTTGAGGGCTTTTAAATGAACCTAAGAAGTAAAGATTGCAGGTTGCAGTTGTGGAAAACTTAATAGCAGGTGGGGGTAAATTATCAATGTTTTTTCTATTCAGACTGTTAATGTTGTACTTGTTTAAAACAGGTACAACTGCCTGAGACAAAATCAGAATCACAGCATCGGCCAGTTTTTTAAGGTAGACCCTTTGGCCGCACTTTTGACCTTTTTCATCTCATCTCATGGTGGTGAAGTAAAGTGGCAGATATATGACTTAAGGCAAGGCACCTACCTGTATTTGTTTTGCAGGTTTCCAACACAGAGGCCAAGTTTTATATCAAGTTTCATATTCAAAAGATACAGCTGTGCTCACATTAACCCAGCCACAACACTAGATGGCAGTGTTAATCCTAAAAGGATCCAACTTTTTCACTGTGAAACTAAATTAATGCAAAAAAACAACTCCAGTCTGTGAATACCAATAATAAACTGGGGCTTCTGTCCCCCTTTACAAAAAAAAGGAGCAAATAGTATGTTAGGTGCTATAGTTTCGCACGGCATGTAAACACAAGGCTATCATTTCCCACCAAACTATATTTAACTTGAGTCAGTTTACATACTTCTGGAGCTGAAGTACCATGTTTAGTTGGATTGATACCCACAATGCCAGAGGTCACGACTGCACGCATAAACACTCCTCCTCCTCCACTGAAGTTGACAGACAGTGCAGTCGAAACAGATAAACTGTCATAATCACAGCTGCTTTTTTAGAGAAGTTTGAATATTAAACTATACAGGAACATAGTTGTACTTCATTTCTGGTGATGTGCAGACTTGATACATGAATAGTTAGTTACATTTCTTGCAGTGGACATCGTTTTCTTATCTCATCTCAAGTCTGTTGGGCGGTGCTCGGCTTTGTGCTTAAGGTGCCTTCGTGTGTTCCTCGTAAAAATATAAACTAATAGGACGGAATAAAATACTAATCTATTCCTTATTGATCATTATATTCAGGCATCATGTCAAGGACCCTTTAGTGTTCTGCCTTAAAGAGATACAAGATTTAAATTCATCAAAAAATGTCCATGGAAGTTAGGTAAGTTCCGGGTTTACAAGATGTGATATGATCATTATGATGGAGAAAGCACATATATTTAAAACTATAAAAAGTCAACAATTAAACATTTAACATTTTTTGAATAATGGGTGGGTTATTGAAAATAATATTAATAGGATTTATGGATTATACAATGGATTCAATTTTGACTTCAATAACCACACAGATGTTGTTTTGTGACTAAATGCAATTTCATCATGGAAGTATTGGAAACACTGGGATGTAGGAGTGTAGATTTTAGGTTTCTGACACAGAGTTTATCTGAAAATGGCAAATAGTCGAATGACAAATGTCTAGTTTTTGTTTTGTTTTGTTTTTTTGCCTGTGGTATCTATTATTCTGCTCCTTTATGCCCACGTTTATGTCTTTGAGTAAGTATAATTTAAAAAAAATCTTTATTTTAGTGAATATCCCACAAAACAAATGCATCAGAAAGAAACATCATAGCTCAATCTGCCAATTAACAGTTCATTAATTCAGTGTCACAACTGAACCAAGATGGAATAGACTAGGCTTGCTATATATTGCACATATAAGGTCACAAACTCTATATTAAATGTTCTTGTCCACAAAAAGTTATTTTAGGAAGGGATGTGGAGTATAAACCGGAACACATTAATGTTTTTTTAATTAATAGATCACATAGTTTTATGCTAACGTGAACCTTGTTTACAAAACTAAAGCCGGAGTGCGACTACAGGCTGTGGCTGCAGCAACTACAGGTGGGATCTGGGAGCTTCCGAGCCGCCTCTGAACGCAGCACCGTGGAGCAGAGGACGCCAGGGCAGGACTGAGACAAATAATCCAATCATTAGTCAACTAACGGCGCTGATGTCTTGGTTTCAGTCTCTGATGGATGATTTCACTCTGAGACCGTTTGAGACGCAGCAGACACAGTGAGTATCCTCCTCCGCCGGGTTTATGGTGTTCTTTAACTGCACTAGAGCTCCGTGAGAGAGCAACTTTAGCTTTGTTGTGCGCGGAGATGAGTTTTGGACTGCGGGGAATTATGATGTGTGATTGGTGGTCGATACAGTGTCCATGCACTGCTTTGCTTTTGTTTGTGCGTCGGCTGAAGATGTTTGGATCCTGATTTACTGGCATGGGCGATGTAGGAGGGCTGTAACTACTCTTAAGAGTTCTTGGAAGTCCAATTGTGAGTTTTTAAGGGTTTATTTAGGACATCTCTATGATATTCCAACTGAGAATACATTTTGCTATGATGTATATTTATTAACTTTCCAACTCTCTGTTTTTCATCAGTGTAAAACGCTGACTAAACTGTAAGTTTGGTTGCTGGTAATTAGACAAAACTTTGCCAGCAAGATAGGCCTAATGAAGTCTTCTCACAGACAAACATTGCATTTTTTCATTAAGTTAATCGATCCCAACATAACTGGTTTAGGTCAGTTTAGAGGTTACTACTTATTATGATTAATTTTGTATGGATTTGGGTCATTAAGATGTTTTTCAGGTTGAAATCTGTTCCACAAGTGGGTTTGGTGTGAACTGGCTTAAATTGGCTAATCTGTCAATAGGACCCTGGTTATATTCCACATCTGCTTAAATCTATTATTTCCTCTTGTAGTAGGCCACTGTTTGCTTATGCATTTCCTGATAAGTGCATACTTGAAAGCCCAACTGTGTACCAACTCTCGTGCAAATTGTCCCTCTTTTTTATTTCAGAGTTAAATTTGAAGTCTTCTTCACCTTACTGTAATACTGTAAGATCGTATGCACACGCTCCCTCAGTGTGACAGTGTTTGTATGAGCTCAGTGTTTGGTAGAGGCAGGTCAAGGACGGTCCAGATAAACAGTTATCTTTCACTGTGTGGGAACCACTGTAATCCTGCACACAGACAGACACAGACTGATTCAGAATAGAGTCATGTTGTCTGTCAGCATGAGAGGATGAAAGGCTCTATTGATCTGCTGATCTGATCCTTATGAGGATTTAGTGTAGAGCTATGTAGACGTCTGATTGCAGTGTTTCTTTGTGCTGCTGTATATGACAATAAAGCAGCTCACTGTAAAGCCTCCACAGCCATAATAAATGATGATGTTAGACTAGTCATTTGTAGTAAATCAAGTTAGCATTATCACACTGGGCGAGTATACATGAGCTTAAGGGCATCAGCGCAGGTAATCTGACTGAGAAGCTTGATAAATATGCCTGTACATGTGTGTTTGTTGGCCTGTCAACTGTGAAAGCCTTCCTGCTTAGAGGGCTGATCAGGTCATCTGTCACTGGGTCGTTGGACAAACCCTCAGAGGTTTTTACAGGGACGTCCTATTTACTGTTCCTCTCTGTGAGGAAAGCCTATCATGATAATTCACTGATACATAATTAGACATGTAGCTGTAGCTGTGTCCTGCTCAGTGTGTAACTGAATGATCTCTGCTGCATGTGCATGTTTGTGGTTTGTTTCCTGCATTCTGTGAGTGAACGTTGATTTGAGACTGTAGGTGGAGGTGTGTAATGTCTTGTGGGGCTCTGGAGGGCATTTACCAGGCAGGGAGAGTTAAACAAAATTATGTTGTTGGTTGCATTATGGGTAATGTAGGATCCAGTGTTTTTAGAGCTAGATATCTCAGCCTCTGCTGCTTTGATTTTAGATTTTTTTTTTTTTTAATTTTTTTAGAGTAAGCAGTTTTGGGTGACTTGAGAACCCAGAAATCTTGTTAAGTCGTGTCAGGAAAAGTAAATGGCTCTGACACATTGGTCTTCCTGCTCTCGTCCCAAAAAAGGATGTGATGTTACATTTCTGATGTGGGGAATAACTTGAGTGATCACTGTAAAGCTGGTGGTGTACTGCTGTAGTAAGCATGTTGGTGAAACACGCCAGAATAATAACTTCTCCATTTCCACACACAGTGCAGTTCATCCACTCTGTCGAAGGTGAACTCTGACCTGCGAGTCCACCGGAGTTACCTGAAGATCGCACCGAAACAGGTGCTTGTATTGAAGTGAAAGAGACACACCGCAAATGTTTGTAGGACGGAAGTGTAATGTGACCATACCTTTTAGAGTGGTTGGGATAGAGATGATGAGGAAGTTTGATTTTTTTGATAGTGAGTTCAGATTTCTGTGGATGAAAGCCTCTCTCAGTACTGAGTTTTGGATGTTGCTTTGCAAAAGTTTTTATCTGTAACTTCCTGTTTGTGAGGACGAATAACCGCCAACATTCTGGTTTCTCTCTCTTGTAGCCCCAGCTGATGGTTTAGGCTGATGAAGTTACTCAGAAACGTTGCTTGGTATATTAATGCAGTGCGTTTCCAAGCATTTTTGCAATATTTGATTTGCTTCGCATGTGGTCAAAATTAGGGCTGGACTATGACTCGAAATATTATCGAAATTGCAGTATGGCCAAGTGCAATATCCAAATCGTAGGAGCTGCAATTTTTTTGATAAAATGTGTCACAACAAAATTCCACTAAAATTGTGACTCATATCGCAATCACAATATCTTTCACAATAATCGGAATATGTAGTGGACTACATCCTTCCAGTCATCGCGTCCCTCTACACTACATATGCTACCAGCACTGTTAAATGCAGAAAAGAGAAAAATAATCCAACTATATTTGTTGTGATATTTGGTAATGCGTTGCTTCCTTTTGTGTATCATGTTTTGTGCTGCAAACAAAGTTAACATACTGTAATTCATGAATTTGCCAGGTCAAACTTAGCTCATGAAAAACATTCACATCTGTGAGTAAACAAGAAAGCACATGTGAATTAAATTTCCTATTACCATCAAAAATCAGCCATGCCCAAACCTGATGACAAACTCCCTGACCATCTGCACTCGGAGCAATGAGATGCATCATTCGTGTGTTGACGCCCTATAAAAGCTGCTCGTGTGCCTTCTGTTGCTTCAACACACACACACACACACACACACACACACACACACACACACACACACACACACACCACCCAGTGCGGCAGGCTTAGTGCAGGAGTATGATTACAGGGCTATTTACATTACAGCATAGAGCGAGAGAGAGAAAGGGGGCGAGAGATTGGCAGAGAGAGAGAGAAGATGGTTTCCAGATGTGAGGTGGAATTCAGAGAGCTACAGAGCGATTCTCCTCCTCCTCCTCTTCCTCCTCTGTACAGAGAGAGATCTGGATCAGCCTCTGCATGTTGTAATGGAGAGAATAGGAGACGGGGAGAAACCACAAAACAGAGGAGAGGGAAAAGGCACTGCAGGGGTGAGTGAGAGGAACTCCAGCCAGCAGAGGGGAAAGAAGTGATGGAGATGAGGAAGGGGATGGAAAGTAGAAAGAAGAATGAGGAGAGGGAAGAAAAGCAGGGCCTCTCGGTCGACCACGAGTCCAGAAATCTAACTGGGGGGGAATTCAGTCGGTGGAGGTTGTTTTAGTATTGGTGAACAAAGAAGCCACCAAAATTAAAGACTGTTTTCCAAAACACCAAGCTTTATTCTCCAAACGTTTGTAGCTATGACACTTTAATCAGGGTCTTACCTCAGGTTGTTTCTGGGGTCTGCATCAATTATAGGTCATGGTTCTTAGGTCTGAGTTGGCCTAGGGGTAGGGCGGCTAACTTTGTAGGTTTAACACAAGTCTGTTGTATTTTTGTGAAACTGGCATTAGACTAAAATAAGAGCAAAATTGAGAGTGGCCAAACACAATACAGACCGGTCTGAAATATCTTTGTGGAACCGGCCCCAGGACCTTAAACTGCAGCAACTAAATGGAATTCAGCCTTCATTCATTTTATTATTTATACCTGTTCATTACATACTGTATGTATGTACTTTCTTCACCAAAATGTCCATGGTCCATCCACAAAGGGGATTTCAATTGGTCTTTGTGGGTGACATCTCCCTGACTCCCAACAGAGTCAAGGCGGCACAACTTACACCTTTTGAGTTTAGTGACCGCACGTAATTTGCAGCATAGGTCAAACCAACATCTACCTGAGCGCAGGTGGAAACACCTGTGTGGGTGTGTGTGTGGAGCCTTTAAGGGTAAGTATTGTATTCAGTAAAAGCTATTTTGAAACGATTATTAGTAATGTTGTTTTGGATTCCTTGTATTTATGGTCATTTGTAAGTCACATGACTAATTGATAGACCTCCTTCTTCACCCCGCTGATTAAGGCGTGATAGCCAAACACGTTTTGGGGTGGGGGCTGGGGGTGGTGGTACAGTATATTGAAGAAGAGCTGTGCAGCATAATTTTGGTGGACTTTACTGGAGAACAAACTGGTCTGCACATTACTATTTGTGTGTTCTCAATGTTAAAAACTAATAAAATAAATCCACTTCACACAGATAAGGCAAATAATTATTGTTACTGATAGGACAGGCATCCAATTTGTCTTCCAGTTGGTGTCTCGCTCTCTCTCTCGCTCTCCCTCCCTCCCTCTAGTTTTCAGTGGGTCCAGACTCTGGGCTGTTTCAGGAAATACCACTTTTTTTTACTTCGAAGGGAAACTGACCGACATTCCTCTTGGCTCTATAAACAGAAAGCTGTATGATTGATACATGCATATACACACACACACACACACGCTCATGCACATTTACACACATATCATGAAGAATTACACCATGCGCTCTTGGATAAGTTTTGACATGTTAGCATTGAGAAATTCATACACACAGAGACATTGGAAAGCTGTGTTTTGAAAAACTTCTGTTCATTTTTGGGAGGTAAAACAAGTGAGGAGCCAGGTGTTTCAAACACTGAAATGGAGGTTGTAAATCTCCCTCCACAGGGGTGTATTTAGATTCCTTCGCAAAAGACGTGGAGCAGAGTTCATTTTCCCACTAAAAACAAAAGCAGTATGCGTGGATTGGGTGTGCTGTGACTGATACCTGGGCTGGGGCAAACCCCCCTGGCATAATTAAAGCTGCACTAATCAAGAATTTTGTATTAACAGTGCGTCAAATGACAATGTGTGATGTGGAAGGGGTCGCTTGTGGCGAAAACCAGTCCTACATTCATATAAAAAGAGGGAAAAGCAGAAAATCCTCACATTTGAGAAACTGGAACCCAAGAACACTTTTACTTGATAACTGACTATAACAATTAATTGATTATTCAAATTGTTGATTACCTTTCTATCAATTGCCTAACTGATTAATCCGCCAATCGTTTCACCACTGGCAGTGACGATGATGCATCCTTTCAGTGTTTGAATCTTTAGTATCTGTCTGTCTGGGTGGTACCAAATGTGGCAAGATATGTTTTGGTTTTATTCAGCTACCTAATCTGATAATAGCTTCTGTAATGTCATACCCTGATATTTTACACTTCTATACAACATGCTGTAATTTTGAGGACATCACAGATTCCTCATCCAATGTGAGTGATTTTTCTGGAGCGTAAAACTCATTATTACAGTAAAACCAGTCCATTTTCAACAGTCTGTGCTGTATTGCTCAATCAAACCTGTGCGTCACTGCCTTCTCCACTGTCTGGTAGCCGAACGCAAACTTAACCTGTCTTAATTGCTTAGACCCAGTTTTATGTGAGAGAAACCAGACTGGATGTGTTTTACCTTCGTTTGATTTTGGGGCTTTTTGTTTTCCGAATATTCTCGTGTTCTCATCATAAGTTTAACTCTCAACTCGGTTGTGTCTGTCTCTCATAAAAATCAGTACATATTACAACACAGAAAAAATCCTCCCTATTGCAGCATCAAGAAATTAAATTGTAAGAAATGTTGTGTGTGTCTGACCGCAGCAAAGACACAGAGATCCTGGATGTCTCAGGATCCTGGTTCCTGGAATTGACCTCAAGCAAAGTCGAGGCAACACTGGATGTATTGGTGGAAACGCTGATTAACACATACTTTAAAATGGGGGAAATCCTCTGTCAACACTACTTCACCCTGAGAGGGTCCTTCATTATGGTATCTTGGCAATGTCATGTGGTAGATGCTTCTATAGTGAGAGCTGTGTGTGTGTGTAAAGGAATTTATCAATCTCAGCGTGCCAGAACGGATCTTAGTGACTGTGTGTTTGTGTATTATGCTGCTGAAATGGAGCTGCTGAGATCTGGAACTGATAGAGACTGACTCTGTCTTTGTTTATACACACACACACACACACACACACACACACTCGAGTGACTTGGACAGCTTAGATCAATTTCAACATGCTAAAAATGAATCACACAGATAGCATTCAGTCTGGGCATGTTGGGATTGAGAAATTCATTCCACTAGCACCACTCTTCTGTGTTTTTGTCACTTTTCATGCCGTTGCCTTGGCACTAAGATGACACTTTCTGTTATTGTGTAATAGGATTTAGTTTTGAGGTCCTATTGGGTGACAAAGCATTTTCACCAGAAGTAAATCTTTAAACTTTCACTTGAAATCTCACTAATCCTTGGACTATTGTATCCATGTAAAGACGTGCCCTGTCACAGACGATCATTTAAAGTCTGATTGTTTTTATCTGTAATGATCCTACAGAGATCATTTAAGTAAACTGGCCAGATAGCTAAAATTGACTCCTTCTCTTGATTTGTTTGTGTGAGAGGATCTAGCAGCAGGGAATCTCAGGATCAACCCTGATGTCCCCTCGCAGCCACACACACATAAGCACTCGGAGCCATAGTGGCTGTAGGTAGATAAGCTCCGTACTTATGGTGATTAGCTGCGACAGGCTGTTGCACGACCACTAGGCCCCCTACTGAGACAGATAGAATGATTAACATGAGGCTCTGTTTTTGTGCAAGCATTTGATAGATAAGATAAGTTAATGCAAACAAGCTGCACATTTTTATAGCTTCATTAGCAATTTATGGCTTAATTAACAGTAAGGCAGATATCAAAGAGATACTTTTGATATCCACTTTCCAACTTATCCAATGTCCATATTTGCTGATGGTGGTGAGACTTAATGTTCATACTTTGCGATTGCATTTAAAATCAAACTACCACCTCCATTAGGGGGTCCCTTCAAAAGCATCTGTCAACTGAGAAAATTGATGCTGTCATGACTGAGTGCTGTATATTGATTCATTTTGGAAATGCAAATCCATTATATGAAAGTAGAACAACGTGGTGTACCAGGATATTCTATACTGAATGGAGCCCCGGTACTCACTTATAATGGATATGAAATCCGATATGTCCCTGTATGGCTGAAAACTGTCAACATGTTCTCAAGGTTCATCAATATATGGCACTTAATGTTCCTCAGTTGATAGATACAGCATACACAATGTAAATACTGTACTACATGTAAATACTGAGTCTTGCCTCAGAGGTCCAGTAAATTCGTTGCGCAAGTATCTAAATTGATGTTAGCCAAGTATTAAAAGAATAGTCATCGTGTGGGTGTAGATCCAGTAATAATTAAACCCTTTGATAAGTCAGATTTGTCTCCAAACTTAACCTACCGTGGCATTAAATTGTCCTTTTCAAAAACAGCTTTTGCTTTTGCTTTATTTGCTAATTAAAAGTCCAATTAAGTCCAATATTCACTCTCCTTTTACCTTCATTTAGCTCCTCACCAACTCCTGAGGGACATATCTGGCTCTTTAGCAGCTAAATGTTCCACTATGTTCACCAGCTAGTCGCTAACTTTGTCTGATTGCTGTGTGGTGCTGGACAGGTAGCGTACAGTGGGTTTATCAGTTTTTTTCATTGAAAACAGCTGCCTGCTTCCGCTGGAAACAAAGCTGATGAGAGTATGAGAGTGATTCAAAACAGTAACATTAAAGTTTTGGGTGATTCAATCAAAACAATGAGCTGAAAGATGCTCAAATGTTTTGTAGTGCTCAGACAGACCAGCCTGAAGTTCGGCTTTCACTGTTTACTTTTTGTAAACTGTTACGTTTTTCCAGCTAACTGATAATTAGCTAGTGCTGCCAAGAGCTGTGGTCCCCCAATATGGCCATCAACGTTTGTACAATTAATGCATCTGTTTAAACCCAAGTATTCATAAAATCTTGCCATTGGTCAGTTTTTGTTTTTTTAAAACAAAAAAACAAACAAAAAAAACAAACAGAAGTAATTTTGTACACAGCTAAGCAGTAGAGGGAGAAAGACGGAGGATAAGGTCATGGGGGGCAGTCTCTTGTTCACACTTGCCTCCTCCCTAACTCCTCCCTCTTCATCCTCTTCCCTCCTCCAGCCCTACCTCTGCTGCATTACCAGCCGTGGCGGCCGGGAGAAGAGGAGTGAGGCATGCAGCAGCCACTCAGTCAGTCATTTAGTCAATTGTCTCCCCTCTAGCTCACTGCTGTATTGTACCACTCCAAGGATTTGTTCTATACTTCTTCTGTGATACGCGATCCTATAGGAAAAGCCTTTTTCCTGTTTTTGAAGCCACTCAAAATCTTGATTTGAAAAGGAAATTCCTGTTTTTTAAAACTATTTTTTGTGATATTCTGATCCTGTTATAATCCCACTTTGGCTGCCGTTGTATGTGAGTACTGGAGTGGTTAAGATTGGCTTGCTGTTGCGCGTCTGCTGCCAGATTTTGGAGAAGGGAGCTCTGTATGAAATTTGACTGTAGTGGAGCTCAAAGGGGGGGGGGACCTCAGAAGATGGTTTGACTTGGAAGAAGAGGGCGATCTTCTCTGTTGCAAAGAGAGAGAAGTCATCGGTTTTCAGCAAGAAAAAGGATTCTGATGTGGGACAACACCTCAAGGTGTTGGATTTGAGGGTTTTATATTTAATTCTTGGACAAACCAGAGAAAAAAAAAATCATTTGTTTTGCAAAGAAGTATTTTGTTTTAGGTTTTTGCTTCACTTCAGTTTTACGGCATGGCGGGGATATATGGGTGCTTCAAGAGCAGGAAGTAAGTTTCTTTTTTGTAATAATGCCATTGCATTTTTTAATTGCGTTTATAATGATTATGATGAAAATATATTGTGATTCGGTTGTACTAAGTGACTATAACTTACACACAATGTGTTACAAAATAAAATATCTCCTGAAGATTGCAAAATCTTGTTTTAACATCACATCTGACATGATGTTACTCATCTCTATTGCTTCATCAACTGCCCATTCATATCATATTCACATGATCTTTGAATCTCTGTGTCACAGGATGTGAGTGTTATTTGGCTCTTTATAAAGGGATTTGTCATTTTCAACACACAATTACATATTAATAGAAGCCATGGGCTACTAGTATCAAGACAACATGTGTTAACAGTCATGCACTCTGCTACTGGAAGTACTTATTTCACAATTAGCCACATCTTTTACCGGAGATCAAGAACATGTTGACCACAACACAAATCCAAATGCTGCCAGAAATTACTCTAAGAAAAGAGTGCAGTGATTATAATTTGCATAGTGGGGTTTTTCCCCAGAGTTTACTGTCTTTTGTTGCAGCTGTGTGACTCAGAGCTGATTGACTGAAGAGACTGATTTTATACTGGAAGTAAATAATTAGTCAGGAAATCCCAGAACTGAACTTGCTTTTTGGTTTCATGGCAGAGAATCGGGTAAATGAACATAATTTCCTGTGAATTCTCTCTGGTCGCAGGATCAAGTCATGTTGTTGCTCTACTGATGGTTTGATACTTGATAGCTGTGGATATGTCTCATTTAAATTTGAGTGAATGTTTTCTGTTATAGCTGGTGGAAGTCTATATATAGGCTATATATAGAACTCTGGGCTTGGCAGTGTGATTGGACCACAGAGGGTTAGGATAATGAGTGCCTTTAGCTTTTTGACTACAGTAAAGTATCTTTTCTTGTACCAGATCTGCGGAGATGTGGTGTTGGGCGCACCGATACCCCCTTCCGCTTTCTTTGTCTTTGGCCTTTCAGTCTCATGACATGACAACAATACAAGCTTTTATGGCCCACTCAGCGAGTTGACTTAGACAAACATTTTGTTTGTGTGTGTGACACACAGAGAAAGTGAATTAGATCAGGAGAGGGGATGAGCTACAAGACAGTTATACACAGGTTCAACTTAAGAACCACAATTGTGTCATCCTGGAATTGGTTCATACTGAAACCAAAATTAACTTGACTCACTAAACCCAGACAAACTCAAAACTGATGGTAGCGCCTTCAAATTGACCTCATGAAGTCTTATTTTCAACACGGGAAGTAGAGAACAGCATATTCTTGGCATTGAAGGGGTTTAAGTCCTACAAAAGCCAACAAAAAGTAACTTCCATGGGCTTCGATATTTTTCTCTAGCGTGTCACCACTTGTGAACTCAGAGCTATCAGAAAATTCCCACTTATAAAGTCCTAAGTACCACAACACATCGTTTAAATGGACTCTTGGCTTGAGCACGGTAAACACAATCCCACTTGAAGAAAGCATAAATCTCTCGGACACAAAACTGCTTCTACACTCTCCCAGCTAAAATTTTCAAGCGTGTTGAAATTGACCACTCACTAAACCCCTTCGCCACTTGCGACCTGAACTGCTTAAGCAGGGTACAGCACACCTGTCAAGCTATGGATTTCACAACTTGCTGTAGCGGGGTGCGCATATGGGAGAAGTTTGCCTTCAGTTGTGCAACGGTCGCACTTTGGTTAGGTTTATTTTAGGCTTGATTTAGTTTTTTGCTAAATTCAGGCAGGTTTAGACTCCACCAGTGGTATAGAAATCTAGTGTAAGTAGATGGGAGTCTTAAAGCCGAGGACAAGTGTGTGTGTTCTCACTTTCTCACCAGGCCCAATCTTCCGCAATGTTTCCCTGGTCCAACAGTCATTATGTAACCACAGTAGTGTGAGTTTGTTCAGCAGGAATGGTGAT
This sequence comes from Maccullochella peelii, assembly GCA_002120245.1. Taxonomy (NCBI): domain Eukaryota; kingdom Metazoa; phylum Chordata; class Actinopteri; order Centrarchiformes; family Percichthyidae; genus Maccullochella; species Maccullochella peelii. The sequence continues at coordinate 123,694 of LKNJ01000920.1, forward strand.
GCAGCTGTAAATGAATGTAGACTGTGCAGAGTGAGTGATGAGAGTGTTTGGTCAGTTTCTGTCTTGAGTCCATGTAAGGCTTGTTGCTAAGAGCACAGCCCCATTTCAAACAGGAGGGGAAAGGAGATGGAGGAGAGGCAAAGGAAGGACAGCTGGAAGACAAGAGAAACCCCAAATCCAAAACAATGCTTTCTAAATTGTAACCAAACTTCAAGCTTAAAGACCATACTTTCAGCTAGAAAAATTCTGAAACTAGTCGAGCTTTGATTAGTTTCGGGGGAAAACAACTTTCCAACTTCACCCGACTGTGTCAACTGTGTTAGTTATAAGACTCTGGTTGTGGCCAATTACTAATCATGTTGATTTACCTTGCTTCTGATGGATTACTACAGTACCAGTCCAGATTAATACAGTCAGACATGCTGGACTAAGAAGATAAACTCTCTTTTGTAGCTTATCTGGAAACCGGCTCTGGTCTCTGGTTTTGTTTCAGTCACGGTTGTGCAACACGCTCTGTTATAGTGTGGTGTTTCCCATTTTCCTCTTTATTATTGCACTTTTATATGATCCACATAGACTTGGCACGCATTGGACTCAAATCAAACCACATTTTATAACTCTCTGACTGACTTTTTACTTCACCACCATTGGAAGAAGATGTAACCAATGATATTGCTCACATTTTATTTCTAAATCCCAGTAAGTCATAATTTTTCTAGCACCAAAGTCTCAGTTAAATATAAACGGAGGGCATTGCAATATTAAATGGCTACATCATACTGTATGTTAAAGGTCATTGTAGTTCACTGTGTTCACTGGATAAATACAATGTTGGGAATTTCAAGGTTCACGTATCAGGGCAAAGTAAGTTGGATGTTTTACTCATAGACGGGTTTCCACTTGACTAACAATCCAGGATGCATGTGCAGCAGGAAACACGTTACCACAATGTCTTGATAGATTGATTATGGTCATTTTCAGCATTTTGAAATGAAGCAAATCTCTGGCAACCAGTCAAAATACTGTTTACAGGTAAATTTGTAAGAAGCACTTGTACTTTTACCACATGCCCATTAACGTTAGCATAGAAAAGGTAACATTAACAACAATTCCTGCTGTTTTTTGGTTTGTTTTCTACCCCCCTTGTGCGTGTGCATCCCACTGATGACGTTGCCTTGTTGCCCAGTTCAACATTACAGATAAGAAAATAATGATTTTTTTTTTTTACTCTTTTTAGTGGCAGAAACATTTTTTGTGTAGGCGAGCTGTAGGAACTTTTATTCCAAGGTTGACAAAGATTGTGCCAATACAAAGTTTTCATTTAAAGTGTGTATTACCCCAAAATATGAGCGAGCAAATCTTTTGATCTTTGTGTAATGGCCATGTTATAAACTGTATAATCCATTCTGACCCATGCAGTTATTAAAAATAACACACTTGGTAGGTGCATTATGTTTTTAATTACTGCTTACTGTAGCTAATTTTAGATTATCCTTTTTCACACCTTTTTAAATCAGTACTGCCCCCTAAAAGAAATGTCAACCAATTCAGCAAGCATTTTAAGGCATGGGAAAGTCAAAGTAACAGTAACATACTTTAGAGTTCAGGACTGAAATTTAATGAATAATTTCCTTCATAGTCACTGTGTCCTGCTGACCATGCATGCGTTGAATGGGTCAAGAGGAAATACCGCGGTTTTAAAGGCCATGTTCCCAGTTTGTTATGTGCGGTTGGACGAGAGACAGAGGAACGGACAAAGAAAGGGAGAGGAGAGATGGTGAGATAATGAGGCAGGAGGTAAAGCGAATTAAGAGACAAAGAGGGGAGGAGGGAATAAAGAAATGTTGGTGTGGAGCTGTGTCATCTGGCCACATTCTTTATATATTTCTCATATCCTTTTATGGCCCTTTGGCTCAAATTGAGGCTCTTCAAGTAATGGAGATGGGTTAGACAATAACAAAACATATGTGAAAGCTTCTTAACATCTGGGCAGAGAGAGATGTTTATCCTTTGAGGACATTTTTTTGTGTGGGGGTTGCTGTTGCCCATTAATGTTTTATTAGATAACGTGCAGAGAGACGTGTGACAAGATGGCAGAAGGAAACAGCCACACTGGACCTTGTACAGCGTTCAATAGTCCGTCACAGAATGAACCTGATCCAGGAAGAGCTACTTTCCTTTATCTATGGTGTAAATTAATGACAAAGTCTGAATCCCTGAAATGTCTTGTTTGTTTAATGGGTAGTTTGATATTTTGGAAAATACACTTGGGTGGAACGTAGCAGCTCATGTTACCTGATCAGCTCAGGATGACAGTTTTCATTCTGGATCTGATTCAACATTTTTGTTTATGATCAAAGAAGACATATTTTACTTTAGAAAATTGACAGCATTCCCCCTTTAAGACTGTTATTCATTTCCCTCTGTTAGGTAAATTTGCTGTTTTCTGGAAGTCGCTTCTAAAAAGTTGTCTTGTGGAACTTAGGATTGGTCTTCTTGGTTGGTGACTCTTTGTACGTTGAAATCAGATTGCGATACGTACTGTACAGAAAGCAAAATAACAAACCAACAACATCTGATTATGAGTCCTTAGTTTTACGGAAAACAAATGTATTTTTAATTTAAAGCAAAGGGGCTGGCTAATGAAGGAGTTCTGAATAGAGCTTCAGTACATTACTTTGTCAAAGTGGATGCCGTCAGTATGCTAATCCTAGTATGATTCATAGCACGTGCACAGTAGAGAAAAGTGAAGGATAAAGAGGTGAGGGACAAGGTGATCAGCCTAATTTTAACCTAAAGTGCCAAAATTCTCTATAATGTATCTGTGTTAGTCCATCAACAAGAATCTTGTTTAAATGTACACCTCCTTTTATTTTGTGTACACTTTGAAGTTGACATGCATGCCGCTTGTGTCTGTATATACAACATGTCTGTCTGTAGCTATATCTGTACTCATGTGGCTCATCACCAAAAAAAATCATTCTCCTCCCTCGCAATTCTTTCTTGATTCACTTCTGCAACTCTCTCTGGCTCTCTGTGGAAAGTGAAGGCTTGCGGCTCGTCATAGACCCACTAACAACATATTACCGTGGCCAATTCATCTCCGCTCCCTCCGCTCTGCCTCTCATCTCCTCTCACTATGCTGGGACTCAAGCTTAGGACTTGTTTATGTGTCTCAAACGTGGGGAATAGTTTCTTGAGTTCTCTGGCCAAGCACCTAAAAACAGGTCTTTGACTGGACTTACCGCATGGATTCCACACCATGATATATTGATGGTGATCCTTGCTACTGAAATAAGAGACTGAATATTGTAGCCAAAGTTTTAATAGTCCAGAAAAATAGTCCTAATTTTTCTAGATGATACTAGATTCTGCAAAGCATTTAAAACCCACACTGATAAAATGTGAATGAGTAGTCCTACTTCAGGGGATGAATTGTACAATAGAAAACAGAATTTCATTCATAAACGGTGTTAGCTCGTGCTGCTCTGCTCTCACATGACTTAGGCTTAGCTCTGCTTTTACTCTGAACAGCCACACAGCTAAGGGGGTTGTTCTGTTAGAGCCTAATGGAAAATTGTTACTGTAATTTAATCATGTCATCTAAAGGGAGAAAGCCTTACAAGGTTTCTTGATCTGGTCACAGTTATAGCCGCTGAAACTCTGCAGCAATGGACACCAGATTTCAGTGCTTATGGTGTTTTACTCACCAATGTTAAAATACCTCAGTTGGAAGCTGCCGTGCACAGTATATTTGTCCTTGTCCTGCTGCTGCTGATCTGGTCACTAATTGCTGTAGTAATGTAATCAGGTCCATATTAGCCCAGTTTAGTGCTGGTGGTACAGAAGGATTAGGAGTGGAGTGGATTTGTGCTGTGAAAGCTCAAAGTCCAATATGGGACCTACTGTAGAAACCTCTGTATTACTAGATCAGATTATCCCTTTTTTAGATAGACAAGAAGATGTGTCTATATACAGAGAAAGCATTTTAGAACCATAAAGGGGTTTATTAACCGTATTAAAAGCGTACTTTTTGAGTCATGAATTGGTACCATTGGGGGGGGTCTTCAGAGTTGTCACTGTTGTCTGACATCATGTCAGATATCTGCATGTTGGTGCTGACAAGAGCCAGTTAGTCAGCACCGTTTAGCGTGTGGCACAATGAGTCTGGTAACACTGGTTCCATTGAGTGATTAAGACTGAACTAGGTTGGATTTGCTTTACGTCAGAAGGACGGGAACCCACATGGACAAAGTCAAGTTATTGTCATCTACAACAAAAGATAGTCAGCATTCATTATGACCCATCGTTCACTCCCATGTTTATCTGAATTTCTCTTTAACTTACATTTATACTATTTTCTCCCCTGCTCATCAGTAGGGTATATAGATGAGGGTTGTTTTCACTGTGTAGTCATGTGTGTACGTAAGACTTGTTTTAGTGCAGATTTAAGGACAAATATGGACATGTTTATCTTCACACTGTGTGTGTGTCAGTGTGTGTGCTTATGATATGTGGGTGTTAATGAGGTTATTTCATCTGTCTAATAAAGGCAGATCTCCTGCTGGTGTGAATACCTCTACATGCTAATCTATTGTTATATAAGGAGGCTGATACACACACACACACACACACACACACACACACACACACACACACACACACACACACACACACACACACTCTGTTTCATGCACAGACACACACGTCGTAGCTTCCAAATAAAGCTAATGATGTGCCTGAGAGTGTTTGCACTGCATGCAATGCCATGCTACGGAAGGATTAGTATCTTAATTTAAACCTAGTTTTAAAAAAAAAAAAAAAAAACAGCTGCCAGAATAATAGCATAGAACAATGCAAAATGGAAAAAGTATAAAGATGTAATGTTAAAGTTGTCTGAAAGAAAACAATCGTTAAAATAGCCAGAGAAAAATAAGTAATTAAGGCTCCAAGATTGCTGTTGTGGTTTTGTATTTTATAAAAGAAAAAAGTTCAGATCTACAAAATGATGTCACTTGCTCTTGTGTATGAGAATATAAAGTAACATTGGAGCTCCAGCTTGTTAAATGTTATGCTGTGCCTGTGAAATATAGTTTCAATGTTATGAGAAAAGACTGTTCGTGGGTTTATAAGGCGTCCACACCCTCTCTGACATGTTAAACTGTAGGATTATGTTATTATTTGGTTAACACACCTAAAATAAAATGTAATATTCAGACAGAGGTGACTTTTCATTAATGTTCCTTATGGCTTCATTCGGACATGACAGGACATTTACATAAAGAGCTAGTTATTTGACACATGGGGCGTTAGACGGAGAGAGAGAATTGAAGAAAAATGTTATGATGACAGTGAGGGAGAAGATGAGCATCAATGATGGATTATTACTGTGGTTGTACGAGGGTTTTTTTTTTAACCCCCCTTTGCCCTGTTCGCACCGTGAGGGGTACTACAGTAGTTTTTATAGATAGATCTGATATCTATATTCATCTCATCTTTCTTTTTTTTTTTTTAAGATTATTTTTTGGCATTTTATACCTTTTTATTTGATAGTGGAGAGTGACAGGAAATGACGGAAAGAGAGTAGGGGAATGACATGCAGCAAAAGGTCCGGCCAACTGGGAATCGAACCGGGGACTCGCTGCTCAGGGCCCTAACCACTCGGCTTTTGGGTCGACCCCGTTTCATAGTTTATTCAACTGATTGTATTTTCTTTGTGCATAAGAGATAAAAGATTGAGATGTTATAAGGAGGCAACGTGACGCACATTTAATCCCTTTCTGTGCATCTGTTCATGTACAATACATGCTAGGGTGCATAGTGTGTGCTGTGGCCGACATATTTGGGCTGTAGATGGAGCCCATTGGTATGATCAGTGGATGAACCAACAGGAAGCTGCTCTCAATATAAAGCACAAGACCACTTACTGCAGCCTCAGCTTTCTGATATTGCAGAGCTGTTTGTATTAGATTCAATTAGATTGTACAGGTGCATCTAATAAGTTGGTAACTCGGTGTACTGTGAACATGTCCCAAAGCTGTAAACCAGTGGTTGTAACAATATACCTGATTCAATTTATTAACTCAGTCAAACTGGATCAGTATCAGCTAGCTCTGTGCAGGCAATTAGTTGCAGTGTCCAACAACAGTAATAATAGTGGATTACCTGAGGGCATATAAGCTACACTTCTAATCAGCCATCATATGAAAACCTGATGTTTACATGAATAACAAAGAGAGAGGCGTCATGGCTCTGAAACTATTTACTGTTGCAAATAAGTGCTTTAAATTTTTCATGATTAAATTGTTTGGCTGATTGCAAAGTCTGAAACCAAGCTAGCTAATGAAGCCCGCTGTGACATTAAGTTTTTACACTCTATTATTCAGAAACCAGTTTGTCTCCTTTATATTTAAATTCGGACGCCAAAAAGTACCCCCAAAAGTGCCATCATTTTTGGAAAATACAGCCGTTGTACAAGAATCAAGCTATACTAGATTTAGTTTCTCTTCTCTGTCAGTTTATTGTCACTAAGCCATTTGTTAGCTTATTTTAATGTGATGTGTGAGTGAGAAAATCATTTCACTGGGGCCTTCTTACCATCTTTGGTAGACAGGAAGGCCTCTGTGTTTACTGTAAGTCTGTTTTCTCTTTTGTCCCTCTCTTCTTCCTAATATTCGTCTGTTTATCTAACTGACTCTTCTTTCCTTTCATGCTGCTCTTTCCCACAACCCCTCTCTTTGACCCCTTCCCTCCCTCCGTCTTGTATTTATCCCCGTCTCCTCTGTTTCCCCTTCGCTCTTGCTTACTTTCACTCCCCCTTTGCTCTTTATTTATGTGTCCCTTACTCATCCTCTCATCTGTAATTCTCTTCCCCCGTCTTGTTGTTTCTCTCTCCTCTTTTTAAATCTGTCGTTCTGCCTGTCTTTCTGCTTTCCTCCTCCCTCCCCGGCCTTCCCCTGTCGTCCCTCCATCCTTCTCATAGATGAAGCGGAGGATGTCACCATGGGGAATCGGCTTTGGAAGTGGCCACAGGTCAGTCATTTTGACCCCTGACCATCTGACCTTGAACCCTAACACTTTCCCATGATTTAAAAAACGATTTTTGTGGGGGCATTTTCCCTTTATTGTATCACCAACAGTAGCCTTTGAAACCCAGTTGCAATTTCCAAAAAGTAAATGTTCAGTTTTGACTTGAGTTAAGGACTAATTTATTTTGGGAAATACACTTGTTTGCTTTCTTGCCAAGAATTAGATGAGAAGACTGATTCCACATTCGTGTCTTTGTGTTAAGTATGGAGGGAGTCAAGAGTCGATTAGCTTACTGTAGCCTAGCTTAGCTAGCCTAGCTTAGCTAGCCTTAAATAATTAAATTGCTCGTAAAACAACAACTTGTTGATTTTCCATTTCTGTTCATGTATGGAATAAACTAATGGGATACCATGTGTTAATTAATGAGCTTTAAGAGGTGTAACTAGGCAGATCTTTTAACTTTTGACAGAGCCAGGTTAGCTGTGTCTTTATGCTAACTTAAGCTAACCGCCTCCTGTCTTCAGCTTTGTACATATTGCTCTTCTCATCTAATCTCGCCGAGAACGAGAAAAAGACTATTTTCCACATTTAAACTATTCATTTAAAGTAGCTGTAGTATATATATCAGCTGGATTATTTCCAGTGATTAATTCATGGGATACTATGACATTTAGACCGAAAAACATCTCAACAAACTCTGTCAGACTTGCATCCAGGTTGAATTTTTTTTGAATTCCCAAATATAAGAGTACGTTTCAAAATGTCAATACTTTAGCCATCGCCTTTTCTGGTATGTTCAGTTTTCTTGCATGTAGTCCTTTGGTGTTATTGGGTGTTTAGACTGTTTTCCCCTCACTCCCTGTCTGACACTTCATTGTTTCATATCATAGACAACAAACTACATGAATATCTGTGTTTATAATATCTGTTTGTTTCTTTGTGTATCCGTGTCTGTTTCCTAGAGATGTTATTAACGCTCTTGAACGTGTGTGTGGGGGGGGGGGATGACCACTTTTGACTGTAGTGTCTTCCTGTGGCATCAGACAGGAAATGGATCAGCCCTATCAACTCATAACAACAATGACAACAACAGCAGCACGTGTCTTTGATTGTGGCCATGTGCTACAATGATGCGAATATCAAAATAATGTAAATAGCAGAGTTTAAGGCTTATTAAAGAAGTGATATCAGACTGTTACCATTGACTTCAGTTGTTTTTCTCTCTGCTGGACTTGATGAGAAAGGTAAACGTGGAGACGACGATCAATTCTCATGACTTTAACCAGGGTTAAGATGATGCTAATAGTTATGTAACGGTAATACTGACGAAAGCCCCTCAGCACGTCAACAAACCCGCTGGAATGTTCCTTGTGTTTCTATAATACAAACTCACTGTAAACACAGTTGACAAGAAGCTCTCCAGCCACTTCCCTTAATGGAGAGAAAGAGCCTGTTCACACTAACAGCCATCGTGGAAAACATGGCTGTCATGTAAACTTTCTCAAAAGGAATTAAGGGCATGACAATAATTTACCTACCACAATAAAACATATTTTAGTGTTTTGCTAAATTAATCACAACCCCAAGGTCTACTTGCTTTTCCTGGAGCTATCAACCAAAATACATGGTCTTCGGTAGCGAATGGCGTTTGCTCAGATGTGACGGTGACGGGTCTGTTGACATGGAAGCTTAGTAGGTGTTATGATTTTATCCATAGTACTCCACGTTGGCTTACAGTTAAGCAAACAATTTTAGCGGTTTGATTTGATCCCAGTGTCATCAGTTATGTGACATGTGAGGCAGAAAATGTAATATATAATTGCAATATTATTACTAGATCTTAGTAATTTAACTTAGCTGGTACAATCAATAGGTGTTCTCCTCAGACACAATTTCTTTCCTCTGTATGATAGAAGGAAAAAATTATCTTAAGATGAAATCATTTTAGCTAATTCATGGACAATTTTATAAACCATGGAAATATTGGAATTCTTTCATTCTGTGTCATTTGCATTTATTTTCTACCATTTCCTAACAAGTCTGTAACACTTCTCCAAAAATGTAGTCTATTTATTTTTATTAAATGGTTGCATTTCATTAAATTCTGTTAAGGTTTTCCATATGGAGCTTAAATAATGAGGTTCTGGATGCATACGATATAAAGTTTAGTCTTTATTTGCAAAAGTAAGAAAACAATAAACATTTATTTTCCCATAGGGCATATGATATCTAGCCATTTTAGTGGTGTTATATAGATTTTTCATGGCCTTTTCCCTTGAAGTCAATCTGTTATTCAATTTTGGTGTCAAGGAATTGTGCTTTATGTGTTTCTGTGTGAAGTTCTTCACTTTCCACACTTTTTTGTGAGATTCTACATGGTTATATACAGTCTATGGTTTTCACCAACAAGACCTGTGACTGTTGCCATAGAAATCTTGAGGCAAAGGAGTTTGATGACATGCATAATGGACAGCATGGGATGCAAAGCTTGTTTGCTCTTAAACAAGACTCGTCTCACTTAACTTCACTTCACTGCCACGTGATCAGAGTCAGAGAATTTGTTTTCGTTACAGCATTTTAAAAAATGCTAGCAGCTCTGTGAGGCTGTACTGAGCTAAATGCAAACGTCAGCATGCTAACATGCTTCCAATGATAATATTAACATGCTGATGTTTAGTAGATATAATGTTTACTATGGTCACCTTTATGGTTTAGCTTGTTAGCATGCTAATATTAGCTAATTAGCACTATTAGCTAATTAGCCAATTTTGCACTGAATGTCCATCCAATAATGGTGGACAGATCGACCAACTAACATGAGAATAAGAAATTAAATTCTGTTACCCAGACCAATGGGGGAAAAAAAGGGTATGCAAGTTTTGGTTTAGTTGCTCTTGCTGTTCTTTTGACCTGTTTCCACTCTATGTTGTATTGCACATCTGTATTGCCTTGTATTAGCACATCACAGCTGTTCTGGAGGCTGGATGGTTTCAAGCTTATTGTCGTCTGTTGTGAATGAAAAGTTCCTTTTAGAGAACATTCCCATCTCTCCCCTCCCTAATCGTATTCTCGTGACGTCCATAGATTCTGGCAAAAAGGACTTCACCAGATGAACGGTGACATAGCCACAATTAATCTGAGATATCAATTTACTGAAAACCATATCAGTAATGACTCAGCTTCCTGCCAAACTACACAGGAAATCTTGTACATAAAGTGCATAGCTAATTAGATTTGAGACTAGAATAGGGAGTCATGTAAAACCTGGTGAATTAATGGTCCCTCTGTACGAGAGAGCAGCTAACTGATTCAACATGCTGGAGTTGAACTCTCACATGGCCTCCAACTTCCTGTATGCTGGACAAGGCTCATTAATAGTCCTGTGAGAGATTGAAAACTCAAAAAAGACACAGGGGGTTTGCAATGATAGTTACTTCTAAATGTTATTATTCTTTGGAAATGGATCCGATACTGACCTCTGATACTGTTGTCTCACACAGTAAAGGTTAGCAGCCGTAATGTAATGACCTCCATGCTGCTGCACAATGAGAGCAATGACAAGATATCAGTTTGTGATGTGATTTCACGTCTGTTTGAGTTTGTGTTATCACATCTGCTGGTGCTAAGATGTGCGCATTTCTGCAGAGCAGAACACTGGAAGCATAGCTGAGATGCCTCTGCTGAGACTGTTTGGATTGGACTGGAGATTAGATTTAGATCGGACTGAAGTGTAACACAAGTTTAAACAGCAAATTCAAGCTCGTCTCAAGAATTTAAGGTGCGCTATTTAATAATTCATGCTCTCAATTTAATAATTTGTGCTTTTGATTTAGTAGTTCGTGCTCTCAAATGACTAAATTTGTGCACTTTCAGGCTCTGTCTCTCGCTCTCTCGCCACACCTTAATGAAAAATATACAGTAGTAGCTCTGTAGGTTAACTAGGGACACCATCTGAACGTCAGGCTGATATCAGTCTCTCTCCCTGTCTCACAGCAGTGACAGCGCTGCCATGGCATCAGGACTTCCAGATGTGATGGTCAATCAGGAGCCTGCTGAGGTGGTGGAGGAGTGCTCAGGTAACAATTTGATTAAGTGTTCAGTTGAAGAGTTTTCACGTCATTTCAGTGAAGAAAGGCACTCTGAATATGTAATAATGAGCATAATGGTACATTCCATTCAAACAGGTTTATTTGACATGTTTTTAGCCTTTTCCTTTTTGCTTGAATTGGGAGTTTACAAGATCATCTAGCGTGCACAGTGTGTGAAATGGCCTTTTTATGGCTTTTTCTATGGTTTTAATATATATAATTGTCAACTAATTTCATTTTTTCCACAACTGAAAAATGTCATGATTAATAGACACTGACAGCTTCTAGTCTGATCCTATCTAACCCTATCACCAGGACTTAAAGTCTGTGTAAAGCAATAATAAATATGTGTTCTGAGTTTCTGAAACATGTGTTATCGGCAAGTATATAAAATTAGCTTTCAAAATCTTGAAAAAAATAAACTGTATTCTCTGCTCTGAAACGCTGGGGGCCATAGGACGAGTGTAGCAGACTCTCGTTCAGCGAGCTAACGCAGTAGCACAAAGCTCTAGCTTTTATATAGAGTTTAGGGGAGGGATCATGCTCGGTATGGCTCCAGTGTGTCATCGAGCCGTGATTTCACGCCCGCCCAAAAAATCCTGAACACAAAAATGGTGAAAAACAGTTTAACTCCACAATTCAGTACTACAAAGTTCAGTCTTTTCACATGTTTTCAGCAGTTATTTTCTAACATATATAATGTGTTTGGAAGCCAATCTCTGAATTTCCTTTACACAGACTTTAATTGCAAATCTCTAGATTTTAATATAAACATCTTTTATATTCTGCATGTGTTATAAAGTCAAAATGGTTTCTCGGAAACTGCTGTTTCTACCTAGGACAAAAATAACAAACTATACTAGTGTCAGAATAGAGTGGATAGTGGTATATGGAAGTCTGCATCATATCAGCAATGAGATTTTGTACACACACATACACCCACACACACACACACACACACACACAGAAGGGAAGATCAGGTCGGCTTTAACAATCTAGATCTCCTTGCTGCTGTTGGCAGGAAATGAAGGAACAGAGAGAAAGCTATCATCATCTCACTCATACACAGGCGCACACACACACACACACACACACACAAACAAAACACCGATGCACACTGTCTATACAGATGGATGGCACATATGCTGCTGATATAATGGGAACAAGAAAGTGGAGCACTGGGAGGTGTTGGTGTGGAGGCAAAGCCACAGTAGGAAGGTTTGGTGAAGTGCCGTTGGGATTGTTGGGAAAGACGACATGAGCACATGTCCACGGTCCAACAAAGTGGACTCATGCCTGAGTGTTTAGACTAGGTCCGAGACAGTCTATGTGTAGCAGGAAATAGACCACTAAGTTTGGTGATTCACTTCTATTCAAGAGCTGAACGTCTGGCGTGACTCCACAGATCACAGAGTCTGCCTCAGTCTGTTGGTGTTAACAGAGTGATGGTGTCAGAAATGCAGCTTATCAGCTGTGTTTTAATTAGATCTGCAGTTTGAGAGGGTTGGAGTCTTTAAATAGAAATGTTACAAGTTTAGGCTCATTCACTTCTTCCTTTTTAATTCTGTTCTTTTTAGTTATACGTAAGAATACACTGCAGACCCTTCGTCCTCTCCTCGCAGTCAATAGAAAACAAAATCACTTTTGGGGACAGAATAATTAAATAAAGTTCCACTCCAGCTTTCCTGACAATGATTATGTCCTGACCCAAACACAATGTAGACATTTTCTTCTACATTTTGTTTAAGGTTCCGTTCTCCTCCTCTTTCTCCACATTGTTTCCCTGTCAAAGGTCACCGTCTTCTCATTGTGTAAGCTGAGGTCAGTCCCCCCTAATATTGCCCTTAAGTTCCCATGATGTTATTTTGAGTATTTGGAAATGGCAGTATCTTAGACCTACAATGGCCATAGAGCTCCACTGACCTTCCATTGAAGCAGTGGCCTTTTTCAACTCTGTGAGTGCAGACCTAAAATAGCACAATAAATGGCACTGTTGGCTGGTGTTTCCCCCCGATTTTTCCTCTTGGCAGTGCAGAAAGGCCTCTGAAGCATCATCAAAAGCAGTTTGGAAGCTCCTCAAGTAAATATAGCAGTTCACTTTAAGGTCCAGACAAAAGAGAGGAGAATTTGCAGCCAACATTTCTTCACAGAAAGTTTTTTGTTTTTTTTGTTTTTTTATGTTTTGTGTGATATTTATCAAAAACACTTATATCATCTGTGTGATATAAAATGGAAAATCTATAACATAAAAATAAATAAGCTCAATCATTTTGTGACTGTGTTCTGTAGCAAATTACCCAGAAATCTTCAGCGTCTTGGCCCCGGTAGCAAGTTTAGATTCCAGACATTTTTCAGCTGTGATTTAGCTCCAAACAGAAAGAGAGTATTTTTAGAGAAAGGAGGGAATGCTCAAGGATTCCCCACAGGCTGAAGGACAAACATGGCATAGCTAGTGTGTAAAGAATGTGCCTTTTTTTTAAAGTCTCTTCTAAAGCATTTTTGTGGCCTTTTCTCTCTGTTTTGTGTCTCTGGGGATTAATGTATCCGGATGTTGGGATAGTATATCTGAATATTTCTACACTGGAGATTCTCCGAATCAGTTTCTGTAACAATGAGGATATGTCTTTAGATGGGTCAGAGATTATGGAGTCCAACATTATGCAGTGCTTGGTGCTCTGAAGCTGTACTGCTGACTGTCCATGCAGATGCAGATTAGTCTATGACTGTCTGTAAAAGAGTGCTCCACCAATTTAGCGTTGCACTCCTATAACATTGTAGGAAACTAAGGCCACAGAACCAGAGATATCGTCTTTTCTTTATTCTTCTTTCTTGTCAAAACCTGGCGCCTACATTACCCACAATGCAACTCGACCGCTGACAGTTTAGTCGTAGATTCATGTGTGTTATGCTAGTAGCGGCAAATGTAGCCTCACGCAGAGATGGGCAAAAAGGTTTGGTAACCTCACTTCTTTCTAACTCAAAAAACAAGCCTCAGATTTTTTGTTTTCAAACTTGTAGTCTTCAGACCCAACTGAATTTATCAGACTTGACGTAGCTCCCTATATTATACAACTTTTTTCACATATAGTTCTCCGCCAAGACCTGTTAACAGTGTTTGATGTCTAAAATCGGAGCACTTTCTTTTTAAGAGCCAAAGACAAGCTGTCACGTGTATTTTGCTACGCTGCTGGCGTGACCCGAGGGATGGCAATGTTGGTTGGTTAGTTGGTCCACCACTTTGGTCCAGATTGAAATATCTCAACAGCTATTGGATGGATTGCCATAAAATTTGGTTCAGACATTCATGGTCTCCAAAAGATGAATCCTACTGACTTGGATGTTCCCTTGACTTTTCCTCTAGTGCCGCCAGCAGGTCAAAGGTTTTGTCCTATGCCTGCTAAACTAATGCAATTCCCATCAGCCTCAGCTGTATTTTGTGTTTAGTACTAATGTTAGCGCGCTGATAAACTAAGTTGGTGAACAATAACTAAACATTAGCTAAACAGCTGTACGTTACCATTGCCACTGTTTGTATGTTAGCATTAAGCATTAGCATCAAAGCACGATATGTGCTTAAGTACAGCCTCATAGAGCCGCTAGCATGGCTGTGGACTCTTAGTGGGCATTCAGACCAAAAAAACAAAAGTTGGTCTGAATGTAGCCTTAGTCTTGTTATTAAAACACAAGGAAAAGGACATGAATCTTTCTTAATACTATTTGATTTGAATAGAAAACTAAATGTGAAGACAGACCACGGCCCTATTGAAAGTGGGACAGAGAGAGGACCAGTGGGCATTTCAAGTTCTGGATGAGCGCCTTGATGACTGAAAGCAGTGAAAGGAATTTGTAGCTGTTCAAGGAGTCATAAAAGAGTTGTTGAGTTTTTCCACTGCGGTGCTAAATGAGGTGGACACACTGGGGGTCGGGGGTTTACAAGCACAACAGTGTGTTTATCTGTTTTTTATGTACGTCTCGGTCTTGGTGTGTAGTTTCTCCTGTGGGGCCTACCTGAGCCTTTACAGCCAACACAGGGCTAATTGCTGAAGCTAGAGTTCATATGAGGGCTGTGTGTGTAATTTTCTCATTAACATATCACTGTGCAGTTAGTTGTAATGATTCGCTGTTGTGCCGTCAGCAGAAGGTAACTGTGAGGGGGGGGTTACGCCAGTTTCTTTTAATTTTCTTCCTTTTCTCTCTTTTCTCATTTGTCTTCACAGGAAAGAAGAAGTCCAAGTTCCAGACGTTTAAAAAATTCTTTGCCAGGAAGAAGAGAAAGGAGCCGCCAGCCGCTGGAGCAGACGCGGGGCTTAAAGGCAGCCAATCAACCGACAATGTCAGCAAAACATCCGAAAATAACACACTCACTCGATCAGAGAAGGATAAGGGCTCTGGGTAAGATCAGGAACACATAAATAAATATACAAACACACGTGTTAACTGTGACTGCAACACTTTAATTGAAACATTGGCACAGTTACATACACATACTAAGTGCCTGTGAACGGGACTTCAAAAAGATTCAAATACCTCTATGTGGTTTATTGGGGAAATGTTTGGTTAATGGTTTAAGTGCTACATTTTGCATCTCAAAAAATGGAACAGCTCAGTAAACACACTCTGGATGAGCTGAAAAGCTCATTTCATTATATTTTATTAACTATCTCAGCGATATCTCTTCACATATAGCTTTATATGTGTTGGAGAAGGCTAAACGGTGCATTGTAATATATCTGACAGAGTTCATTCTGATGACTCAAATTACTTCCATGGCAGTAGTTTTGCTGTACATGCAGCACATTTTAACCCAAACTTTCCAAAGTGCTTGCAGTTTTTTGGCTTTCATGCAAATCTATTCATGTTTCCCTCATAATTGCATTCATGTCAGGGTAGAAAAGCCTTCAAAAGGGCATTTAGTCTATTAGAAACTAGACACTGAAACCCTAAGCTAGTTAAATCGTTTTTGGTGGGTTGGCAGATCCCTAAGGTGAGTTGACCCACTCCAGTGAAATATGAATCCAGTTATATTGGCAATATTGCCTTGTTTTTTCAAAGATACCCCTAAACCCTCCAGTGTTTTATTCAGCCACGACTTACTGTACACCACAAGATTTTTTTAAGAAACAAAACATAGCCACTGATTTCACCTCCTTTCCCTGCAGCCCAGTATTATGTTTCTACCCAATTTGTTGGCATCCCTCTGTCCATTCTGATAAATATCTCCTCTTGTGTGAAAAGGACAGAGATCATTTAAGAAAGGAAGATCATGTTTTAACATCCATCTCCTGTTCTTCCTCAGTCGAGGCTCATGGCTTCCTGTTTTCGTAACAAGTAGTGGAATGTGTCTTCCTGTGGACAGTCCTAATGTCCTTTGTTTTTCTAAGCTGTGCCACTTCCTGCCTTGTCTACTCTTGACTTTTCCTCTGTGTCACAGGATATATCTACTAATAATCTACTAATTTTATTGACGGCACTCTGTGTTCTGTTAGGGGGTATTTGTTTAAGGAAGCACAGTGTAGAGGAAAAAAAGAGAACATTGATTTATTTTAAATGATTTTCTTTGATTTAAAAAAAAAAAGAGAAATAATACTAGTGAGTTAAACAAACCCTCACCATTGTTGTTCAATTATATTTTTATTAAACCACTGACCCATAATGGCCTCCCAACATCCAGTTCTCCTTATTTTGTTTTAGAATCTGTGAAACATCACTTTCTGCTCTGTTTATTTTCCTCTTCCTGTTTCCCAAAGGTCAATGATCAGCCTGGGCAGCAAGGCCTTGTCACATGACTCTGTCTTTGCGTCTGATTTATCGGAGGCCAACGAGGCTCTCGGGGCATCTCAGGACAGCATTCATGGGAAAGTGAAATCACTACAGGTAAATACACATAAAAAGCATACCTGGTCTTTTAGTCTGACATACTGTTCAACCAGAGAAGCCAAGGTTGAGCTCCTCTGAGTCAACAATTACCTTAAGTGTCTCCCTCGAGAAAGATCGAGGATGCCGCAGTGACCTCTGACCTCTGACCAGCAGGAGAAAAGAGGATTTGACTGCAGGTTAATAAGGAATAATAAACAAATAATCACAATCTGTGTGTTTGGCAGTGAGAATGTCTGTGATCCTTTGCTGTTCTCAGCTGTCATAAGCAGTATTTATCAGTGAAGGAGTTTACGGAGAGAGACAGAGCGGTGCTAGCTGATCTGCTGTATATTTAGTCAGACGGGCAGAGCTGATGTGCATCATAAAGAGAGGTTGAAACTGAAGCGTCTGTGAAAGCAAAACGAAGGACTGGATGATGAAAAGAAAAGTGGACAGACAGAACAAATGTCTGTCACAACAGCGGGCTAAAACGGGAAGACGTGAGACCCAGACAGATGGACTGACCTCCAGTTAAACTGCTCCGCTAAGCTACCTACAGGGGAGTGAGAATTAAACGTCTTAAGGGGATTTGCTAAATAAGAAAACTTTCTTCTGCAGCTAAAATAAAGAGAAAGTGTTTCAGAAAGTGAGACAGCAGTGATTGCTGTCTCACTTTGTACACACAGTGTGTACAAGAGGCCGACAGACAGAAAGACAGGCAATGACAATCGGTGCATTTATATATATTATTTAGGTGCAGTAGATTAGATAGAAATAAGACTTTGCCAGTAAAGTACATACACTGATTTGCATAAACTGAATTTAGTGTGGAAAACAATCCGATGGAGATTTTCTGACCTTCATTCTCCCTCTGGGCTGGGCTGCCTGTTTGATAAGCAGAATGAGGTTGTTCCAGATCCAAATATAGACACACTATGTAAGGATCAATATGTTATGTTGTACAGTGCAACACTGATAAGTGCGAGGATGGATGGAGAAATACCAAATCCCTTTTATTTTTATCATTAAAATTTAAGAATGTTGACAGTACCATAATCAGCCTCATACAAATTCACCTCAATGGTAGCTAACTGACTTTGACATGCTAATGGCTTTGCTAGCATATCCTGTTGAGATATTGAGATATTCACTAAACAAATAGTTAAAATGGGCAACACACAGTTATAAAAGGAAGACGAGAAAGAAGCAAACAGGAAATGCTATCTCCTATCTTTTTTCTAAATGCTAATGTTAGCTTGTTTGCTATTATTTTGGTGGTCACCCCTATGCCACATTATTAGCATTTTTTAGTTTCAAATAATTAATATTCATGTGCAGTTATCTCACAACAGTAGTATAAAGACACACGTCGATAACACAACATTTTGTACTGTAATGTACTTTAAACTAAGCAATAAACTGGCAAGTTGTGCTTCCCAACACAACTATTAATGGTGAGATAAACTTTTCCCATGTCCTTATTTCAGCTGGAGCTCTGTAGTGAGTGTGAGCTCTGCTCCTTACTGTAACATTATTGAAATATTAACATTGAAAACTGCTGCGGTCGATGTCAAGGACGAAAGGACTGAAGAAAAACTACTTTGTCCAGTGTTTGCTTTGCACCTGAGTGAATGAGTCCTTGAGTGACTGTTACAGGGCAACACGTAACAGGCAGATAGCAAATCTGTTAGTTTGAGTTTCTGTGATACCTACCACACACACACACACATACATTAAGGCCTAAAATAAACACTGTCTCTCTTGAGTGCCAGCTGACTGTCCTCATGTTAATCATACTCTACACCAGTGAGGATTTTTGGACTGTAAAAGCAGGGAAACATTTATAAAGCTGTAGTTTATTAAACAGGCTGACAGATTTTGGCTCCCACACACACACAACACCTTGAAAAACACTTTCACTTCCTCCTGTAATATCTGTAAGTGTGGCCGTGTTTCCAGTTCCAGGTAATCTTACATGCATGACGTTTGCATACAAACACAAGTTAACAATTTTTTTTTTTTTTCTGCAGCTCCAGCTGAAGCAGGCCATCAGACTGGGCTCTCCTCCGTCCCTCACGTGTGTGAAGAGAACGGAAGATGCTGGAACCATGTCTGAGGATGACGGCCTGCCCTGTAGTCCACCTGAATACACGACACCTCACATAGTCCTGGTAATACATATTACTGAATAATGTCCCGCTCTGTCTGTAGTCCACCTGAATGTTATTTGTTGCGGACGGCACTGCTAACACTGTTATTCTCATTCCTTCCTCTCTCTGCATCTATTCAGAATCAGGCTCAGAGGAACAGCTCGATCAGTCTGGAGGGAGTAGACAGCGATGACGACCAGGTAAACAAACACTTAAAAGAATATTCTACCAATTTAGCATTGCACTCCTATAACATTGTCGGGCTCATCGACAGTTTAAAAAGAAAAAAAGGAAAGGAAAAGAAGCAGAGATATCATATTTATCTTTATATCTCTTTTTATTCAATGCATTCTTTTTCCTTGTCAAAACAAACATTACCCACAATGCACCTCAACAGTTCGGTCAGAGATTTGGGTGTTTTATGCTAGTAGCGGCTAATGTAGCCTTGATAGCCTCAAGCAGAGATGAGGGGCAGACCACAGAGGTCTGATAAGCTCACTTAAAGTCAACATTTCCAGATTGTTTTCATTTTCCAACTTGTAGTCTTCAGCCTGATTCAAGTGACATCACTTGAGGCAATTTATTAGACTTTGCGCAGCTCCCTCTGGAGCCACAAAAGGCTTTATATTATATTAACTTTTCCCCCATATGCAGTAATACTCTCCAAGACCTGTAAACACACTTTGATGTGTTAATGGGATTTTTTTGTCACATGGGGACAGAAGAACAGCCCTGACATATTATAACCTAATAAAGTTGTTCTGGCTAAGATGTTGGCAAACAAAATGTCAGTGCCACTTCCACCTTGCAGCGCTAAACCACTGCCCTCAGGAACCACGAACGAGACTGAATCCACAACTTCTAAACTCCATTACGTGGTCCTATTGTAAAACGAATAGCCTTCACGTAGCATCGTGAGTGAATTTCCCCCGTCACCAGCCAAACAGCCATTCAAGTCATGTCACGGTATGATATGTGATTTATCAAGGCCAGGAGGAACCTTTAGGCTGTGTGAGTGTGGGGCTTTGTGTGATTGTGACATTTCTCTTCATGTGACTACGATGGCAAAAACATCTCATGATCCAATCTAATCACTGAAACACTACTCTTGGTTGGAAATTAAAAAATCCTTCGTGCAAACGGACCTAATTCTCTATTTTTCCCCCTCTCCCCACTTTTAGTGTCTTATTTCCATTCTTTCTTACTGTCTTTTTCTTTCTCTATCTTCAAATTGTCAGTCTCTCAGTCTGACCTACTGTATGAGTGTTTGTGGTTCGGCCCATGTGACTTGAAATGTCCCATATGCTCCCAAGTCTGTTAAAACTAAGTACTTTTCAGATGGATAGAAAGGGGTGCCAGTTCGTGATAAGACAAGTCCTAAAAACCTCAACTATCCATTTAGCCTCGCAGGCTATAATGTGGGCTGAAAGCACAGTCAGCAAAGTATGACAAATGAGCATTTAATGATAGTGCCGTTTTAGCAATTTCAGAAGGGTTTTGGCCAGTCATTTCCCTCGTTGAAAAGAACCACAAATGGCCAGCTACAAAGACATGCACACAAAAACCTGAAAATATCCCCTTTTTAAAGTGCATTCCACACACAGGAATGCGGTCAAGGAGGACTGCAGTGACTTATGAATTGCAGTCGCAGTGGCACTTTCTGGAGCTTTTTCCATTCGCTGAGAACTCGCGACAGACTTCATGGAGACGCAGAATGTTTTTTTTAAGATAAGATAAGATAATCCTTTATTAATCCCACAGCGTGGAAATTTACAGTTATTCCTATATGCAGTTATGTCAATTATATATTATATTATATAATTGATGTTGCACAGTTTGGTGTATATTTATATTGCGAAGGTGAAATTGTCATTTTTGGTGTGTGTGATCTACTGGGAGTGGTGTTGATTATGTAGTCTGACAGCAGCAGGAAGGAAGGACCTGCGCTATCTCTCCTTCACACACTGCGGGTGAAGCAGCCTGTCACTGATGGAGCTGCCCAGTGCTGTCAGAGTGTCCTGCATGGGATGGGACGTGTTTTCAATTCTTTCTCCCACCACTTCCACTGGGTCGAGGGGGCATCCCAGGACAGAGCTGGCATTCTTAACCAGTCTGTTGAGTCTCTTCCTGTCAGCAGTCGAGATGCTGCTGCCCCAGCAGACCACTCCAAATTTTTTATTGTAGCGCTAACAGTACTGAGCTAGACAACATGTCCATAACAGCTTAAAATCCCCCTGGGTGCTTGCGTCTGGGTCAGTCTGTCTGTATATTTACTGTAAATAGAATAGGCCCACAAGTTTACTGTTTTGGTTCACTCTCACTGTTCTCATCAGTGTTGTTTTCAGCCACAGCAAAGCAGATGTTTACAGTGAAAAAGCTCTAAAAACCTACTTTACACTACCTGTCCAGCACTAAACAGAAGTAGCAACTAGCTGGTGAACATAGTGGACCTATAAAGAGCCAGATTTCTCCCTCAGGAGTTGGTAGAGACCAAAAGCAGAGCTAAAAGGAGAGTGAATACTGGACATACATTCTTCAATTTGCCAGAAACACGACTCCAGATAAATGCTAATGTTGCAACGTGCCTGCTGGATGTGTAAACAGGCAACTGTTTGCTAACATGTTAGCCATATCATCTTTATATGGTGATGATGTGTCAATGCTGTGATTACAGCTTGTTGCGCTGCCCCCAAGTGGCCAAAACAATCACAGACAGTATAAGAGGTCTGCTCAGAGTGCATTCCAATGGTTTCTCTGGCAGTCAGCGCGTCTGCTTGTAGTTATAGCGTTTAAATTCTCTCACACTCACACACACACACACACACACACACACACACACACACACACACACACACACACACACACAGAAACCTGAAAACTCCATAAACAAACAGAGATCATATTCCTCTAAATGTCACACAGTCTCTGTCTAGCTATGAGTTTTGCTCAAAATCAGACAATGTGAGTGTTAAAGGGTCGGCTCACCCGAAATCATAAAAACATACCATCTTTTCCGGATTACCTCTAGTGGTGTAATAGTTTTGGTTTCATTTGCTGATCTTTAGAGATATCCGTCTCTTAAACTTCTGTCACAAACCCAATACAATTGAGCTGATTTGAGCAAAAAAAGAGTGGTGCTCAAAGCATCAAAATTAAAAACTTAAAAACAGTGTATCTGTCTATAAACAAAGTCTTGGTTACTTAGGCGCATGTCACAGACGTTACTGTGGACAGTTTGACTATTGTTCTAAAACACAGGATGTTGTCGCCTAAAACTATCACTGTGCTCCTTTAGTTAGCCCAAGCGTGTGTTGAGATGTCAAACTGAATAATTTAGACTCTTTTACCTATATTGGTGGATTAATAGATGAGAAAAGGTAAAAACCTCTCTGGGATTTTATGTTGAAATGAGTCAAAATGTGAAGAGAGAGAGGGATACTTGTCCGGTGATGACAGAGTAAGTGTTGGTCCTGCAGATAAGGACAGCTAATATTTAGACAGCTGGACTCCCCTTTCTCTCGCCCCCTCTCTTTGCTAGTCTTATTTCCTCTAGTTTCTTTATCTGTTGCCTTCATCATTTACGTGAAAATCCACCTTTTATCGTAAACAACACTACATGTTGGGATGTTTACTTCCTCAAAGCCAGGAACAAGACTTAGAACGATGACTCAAATCTGTGACGTGGCCAGCCCTGTCTGGACAGACTTTGTGGGGACAGTTTTCCCAGGACATGGGTGGACAAAGTCCGACTTTTGTTAATGGTTCTCCTGCAGAGTTGTCTCCAGATGACATCGCTGTTTTGAGTGTTGGTTGGTTGGGTGAGTTAATTCACCTGTATTCTCAAATGCCTGAGGAGCATTCTCTTTAAGTTCGGGGTTCGTACAGCTTTTTAAGAGTAAAATTCAAGCACTTTCAAGGTACCTAAATCAAAAGTTTCCAGACTCTTGAAGCCTTTATCGTCACATCTAAATTGTTACTATAAGTGCAATTGCGAAAAATAAAAGAATTCAGAATTCAGAATTAGAGAATTCCTTTATACCCACAGCAATCAATGTATATTGTCACATTGTTTATTTTACCAGATGTTCATATTAACTTTGATTGTGTGTTTGATCGTGATTATTTAATGCTTCCTGATTTCCAGACTAAGGGATCAACAGAGGACTTATCTATACGAATGACGAGTGAACACAAGAAAAGAACTTTCCTTTTATTATGTTGAAAATCATCAACAAACGGTTGAAATTGAGCATTTTCCAAACTTTCAAGACTTTGTACGAACCCTGTAAGTTATTTCCGAAGCTTTTTAGTGAAACCTTCTGTCTCTGTCTCCTTCTCTTTTCCAGCTGTCCTGTGCTGCCTCCAGCAGAGCGGTGACCCCCCTGTTGGTTCCAGGGGACTTCAGTCAGCCGGCCAGTCCCTTCGGCTGTCTGGATAACTCTGCTGCCAAACACAAGCTGGGCCTGAGATACAAAGCCTGCAACAGGAGGAAGCCTGTCAGTGTAAGACATTCAGACTCACACAAATGCCTTATACACCCATTACATACAGTGTGCTTAAAATGATCATTCTGGGTTAATACAACTTGGGTCTTATTTTCATAGTTTTGGCTGTTGTTTCTATTGTTTATCATCAGAGTAATTGCTGAAACTGTAGAAAGTGGGACGATCAGAAAGGTTCTTAAAAGAACAGTTTAGCCAGATTATCTAAACCCCTTTATCTGGAGGTAAAACTGGAAGTGAAAGCACCAGAAATGTTGGTGAAAATCCGTTATTGAGCAGGAAAATTGCGTGCCCACACAACTTAAAGTTGAACCAAAAATTTGCTTTACAACAGACAGTTTGGTTATAAATTTTTACTGTTCGACCTTCGTTTTCTCCTCCAAAATAAGTTTGGCTAACTTTTTCATCTGACTGCTCATTTTTCTTCCCCCATTGGACTCCTTTTTAGGAAGTTGAAGCATTCCCAGATCTTAGCCATTAACTTGTTGAGTGCAATAAGTTGATAATGATAATTACCAGTAGAAATAAACCCACAAAGCTGGGTCAAAAGAGATTGTTTAGAGAGCGTTTTGACTGACACATCCAGTTCAGCCAGTCATAACATGCTAGTTATAAATAATGTGTTAATGACCGTTTGCCCAACCAAAATGTCAGACAATAGGGTCAGCCTTAAAACCAGTGTTCTGCTCAGTGGCACCTCAGCAGGACAGATGATGCCAATTTATTGGCTTTAACCTGCATCTTCAGGTTTGTCTAACTGGAATACCACATTACCACGACCATCAGAGTGCTAATTGAGAATGATGTCGTTGCTAATGTCTTCTGTGCATGCAGAGGCTGGAGGTGAAAGCAGAGGGAGACTCTGTGGTGGAGATACTGAACACCTCCATAACAGAAGCTTTGGAGGAGCGAGAACATCACAAGACAACAGAAGGTCAGCGCACTTTTTTTTTTTTTCTTCTGTTCAACTATATTCCCTATTTCTTTTTTCCTAACTTCAAATCAATGACTCTGCAGGTATGGAAGTCTCTGAGTGCCCAAAATTAAAATGAAATCATTTAAACCATTTCTGTTTTCCATTTGTGTGTGCATAATGTAAGACAAAACAAAAATGTTATCCATTTTTCAGTGTCTGGTTTAAAAAATGCATAATCACTCTCATATTAGTAATTAAATTAAAAACTCCATCGACAAATACTTTACTCCTGAGCATAAAACTGCCATAATGAGGAAGAAAGTTAATTTTACATTTTCATTTTCAGACAATTTGCAACCTAAACTTGAAAATGAAATTGCTCTAAATAAACCTTGTCCTGTGTTTAGCTCATTTCTAATGAAAATAAAAAGGAAATGGCTTTTTCATGGTCATTTTTATTTTGGTTAACTTTGAAAGATTTCAAAAAGAGGCCCGGGAGAGTAGTGCCATCATGAAAATGTTCAGTTTCATTAGAAACTAAAATCAGGACATTCAAAAAATTCAAAAGTTTCCATGTTTAGGCTGCTCATTGTTCACCATTTCAATTGTGAATTTGGCAAAATGTGCATTTTCAAATATGGAAATAAAATTGGACAATATAATTTTAATTTTGTCATGCATCTTGCACGCACGAATTGATCATGAAAGTTTGATTTGGTTAACTAATTTCATTTTCACGTTGGCAGCCATAGACTTCCATATGATTGCTGTCACTGTATCACATCAGGTTGATCTCTGAGACCTTTGCTTCTGTCTGTGATCCAGTTGTAAGTGGTGATGAGTTGAAACCGAAAGTGGCGAGGGAAGAAGAAGATGAGGAGGAGGAGGAGGAGGAGGAGGATCAACCACATTATTCCAGACAATCCCTGTTGAGAGATGAGGAGGAGGAGGAGGAGAGGGAGGAGGGAGAGGATGAGTCTGAAGCAGAACAAGATGTGTGTCGCTGCCTGGACACTTCCTCTCCTCCTGAGCCGTGTTTCTCAGAGGAGGATGCCCCAGACGCCCAGCCCCTGCCCTCTTCCAAGCCCAGCTCGAGAGCCTCCTCTCTGGACAGTCCCAGGTGATTAGACGTAATTTCCTCCTTGTTTTCTCCTCTTCCCAGTCTGAGTTGTTTTTGTTTTCTCCTTCTATCAATTTGACCCCTTGATATCTGCTTCCAGAGCCACACCAGAGCCCCCTGCCAGTCCGAGAGAGTACTTGCTGGACCCTCCAGGCATTGCGTATGGAGCTGAGGAGAACAGGGTTGAAAGTGACTTGGTGCTGGGAGGAGAAGAAGATGGAGTCCAGGAAAAGAGGGAGGAGGAGGAGAGCTCCTTCTTACAGGAGGTGCTGAGCTCCTTGAAGACGCCCCTTGCATCTTGCTCGCTGGGCGTGGAGACTGAGGGTAATGTCCTGGAGATAGAGGAGGAGGTGAAGGAAAGAGAAGATGTGGAGATAGAAGAAGGAGAGGAGGTGAAGGAAGAGGAGGCAGAGGTGGATGAGTCTGTTGGTTATCAGGCTGCTCCCGCTGGCTCCCTCCTGTCAGATCAGACTGCCGAGGAAGAGGTCGCAGCTTTGAGCACGAGTACTCCTTCTTGTCAAGATGTTAAAGAAGAGAAAGTTGAAGATAAGGAAGAAGGAGCAGCAGAGGAGGAGGAGGAAGAAGAAGTAGTTGTCAGTCAACGTGATGTATGTATCTTTGATTCATATGTAATATAGTGATTGAAGTAGCTTTAAAATCTGTATTTGTGACCTTTTATTTATTTAGTAAAGAACACAATGCATGAATGAAAGAATTTTATCCTAAATTCTCTTACTTTTCATTTTTGTGAGTGTTCCAAGTGGCATTCACCACACACTCTCTCTCTCTCTCTCTCTCTCTCTATATATATATACACATACACACACACACACACACACAGGCTGTTTGTTCTGCTCCATTTGCAGGCAGCTTTCATTCACAAAAATGTCACCCAAGAGTAAGAAGATTGTCACACAGCAGAGCTTCAAGTCTCACTGTTGGAAATCTGCAGACGAAAACAAATTTAGCAGTGTCAGTAGTTTGTATTCGGGGTTCTGAAAAAACGAGAACATATTACTACGGTTGTCAACGCTGTCATGCAAAGTGGGCCATAACTAAAATGGGATGTGACAGATTCCATTACAGGTGATGTTACACTGTCAGGTGCAATGGAGGATGTTCTCCTGGAAGCCACTTTGCATTAAGATTAAAGTTGGCATTTTGGCCATTTGGGGGCAGCAAAAACAAATGTAAACACAGACATACTGTATTATCACCTAATAAAGTTCATATGGTGAGCACGCTTGAAAACAGCTGCCTATTTACATAACCAGCAGACAAAGAGCGACATTAGCATTCATTTGGAGTCGTGCTTCTGTTCACCTGATTCACTCTTCTTTTAGCTCTGTTTTTGGTCTCTACCAACTCCTGAAGGGAAAGCTCTTTAGCTGCTAAATGATCCACTATGTTCACCAGCTAGTCGCTAACTGTATCTGTCTGCTGTTTCGTGCTGAGCAGGCGGCGTACAGCTGCCTGCTGGGTCTGAAAAATATGCAATGAGAGCGGTGAGACTGAAACAAAATAGTAAAGTTACAGGCCGGAAAAAACCAAAACAATGAGCTGAAAGTTGCTATAAAGCTTCGTAGAGCTGAGGGGAACTGCAGAGTTGGATTCATCACTATAAGCGAGCCCTTTCACATACAAGTAGAAAAATTTAGAAAATTGGTGAATGCCAGAACTTCTGTGCGGTTCTTCCTTGAGGATCAATTGGAAAAACTCAAATCTCCATCTTTTCTTATTTTCCTTTCTTCTTTATCTTCCAGAAAGAGGAGGCAGAGGAAGTCAAACCCGAGGAACAAAACGATATGCTGACAGGAAACGCTGTTAGCCAGGAAGAGGAAGAGGGAAGAGAAGAAGAAGAAGAAGAAGAAGAAGAGAGTGAGGGAGAGGAGGAGGCGTTAGAGCTGGAAAAGGAGCCAGAGGTGGAGGAGGAGGCACGGGAGAAGAGGGAAGAGGACGATGTGGAGGTGAAGGAAGTAGAGGAGGCGGAGGAGGCACTAGAAGAAGAGAGAGACGACGCAGAAGAGATGAAGGAGATGATTCCTGATGCAGCAGAAGAAGAGGTTAAAATTGCTGTGCCACTGCAGGAGGTGGATGAGGGTGTAGTTGTTGTGGTTGGAGATGACACTGTGTACGCCCCACAACACACCAGTGATGATGAGATCCCTACAGAACTGGGCGATCAGGTATTTGCCATAGTGCATGAGAGTCAAGCAGCTTCCAATCAAAGCTTTGGAGAGGAGAGGGAAGATCGAGTAGAGAGAGTGGAGGAAGGCGTAGAGATCGACCACACGGAACAAAAATCAGACCAAGAGGAAGACGGCGAATCAAACCAACCTGATACAGATCAAACTGAACAAGATCTGGAGCAGGAAGGTGTAGAAACATCCCACTTAGACGCCAAGCAAGTGGAAAACGATCAAACTGAAGCCACAGAACAAGCTAATGTTTCTTCAAAGCCTTCTTCTTTGTCTCTTCCAGAGTCACATCATGAGACTCAGTCACAAGAGAGTGGACCCAGCACTCCCAGTAAGACGAGCACTACCACTCTCCACATAAATCTACTCTCTCCGAGCTCCGAGAAGGTCACATCTTTCTTTCAACAGTCCCCAACTGCTGCATATCCCAAAGGAAGTGAGACACCTGTAGCAGCCACAGAGCAAAATACAGCATCCACAGAAGAAGAACCAGCTGACACAATGGAAATAGTAGAAGAAGAGGAAGAAGCTACACCTCCCGCCTCTGTGGAGGAACCAGTCAACCAGCCGTCCAGTGGCTCAGATCAAAGCAAAGTCCGCTTCACCATCGCCCCCGCCTGGCAGAGATCACTCTCTGTAGAAGATGGCAAAGAGAGTTTGACTCCTCCCTCCTCCACCTGCGTCTCCTCTTTGTCGTCCGCCGTCACAGAGCCCAGAGGTGGGGAGGTGGTGGCTACAACTAAGAAGGACCCAGAAGTGAAAGCAGAGCCAGCGAGTTCGGCTAAGTTAGAACTGGTGTTGAGTCCTGGTAGAGTGAGGAATGCAGGGACCTCCGCTGCCAAACCACAGAGCAATGCCACGCCGCTTCCACCCCTCCCTAAACCTCAGACCTCAGCTGCTGCAAGCTCAGAAGGTAAGGATGATGAACATGTTCATAAAGATTTTTTTATTTGGGTGCTTGTCTTGTCTTTTTCTTGGTCTTTCTTTTTCTAAGTGTACTAAACTTAAATTGTATTACTCTCTTGTCCTTGCACTACAAGCAATGACAAAGTAGTCTGATCTAAGTCACATGAGGTGATCTTGCTGTTGGAGTTAAAATAAAGTCAAACCACAGACCAACTTTTCCACCCTCCCACCTACAGAGAGCTCTGTTGTAGTGGAGGGAAACCCCGACAATCCATTTGGAGTTCGGCTGAGGAAGACGTCAGTTCTGCATCGCTTCAGCTCGGAGGAGGAAAGCGCAGAGGTGATCACCCCGACTTTGTTGTTACTGTTGATATTGTGTTGATCGTGTTTGATGGTGCTTGCCATTGGTGAAACTGTTATTCTTTAAAAGCATTGAGGATGTTTCTGCAGGAATCTGAAGCTCTCTTACCTTTGGAACATAATGCAGGAAAACTGAAACTTAGCTTAATTTACCCATCTAATATATTTAAGGGCATTAAAGCAGCTATAACCAATATTTAACAATAAATCAAATGACTACTTATTTGTGAAAGGTGGCGCTCGTCGTGACAAAGAATTATCACCAAACGCAGCACTTTCCCTCAGCTATGAAGAGCATTTTAGCATCGTTAAGGTGATTGTTTTGGTTTAGGGGCCCAAAACTACAAAAATGGAGCTAGAAGAGGAGTGAATATTGGACTTAATTGGACTTCATGAACAGTAATGTTGCTCCCTATCTGCTGGATGTGTAAATAGGCACCTGCTTGCTAATGCTAATGTTTGCCATATCAACTTTATAGGGTGACAATGTGTCAGTGTTGTGTTTTATAGTTTGTTTCTGCTGCTCCCAAGTGGCCAAAAAAATTTGTTTTTTTTCTAATTCAGCCTCCCATCGAGCCACCAGCTCAACCAGTCAGTGCAAAGCCCTCCATAAGTCAGCCAGTCAGCAACAAGCCTGTTCTCCCTAAGAAACCAGATGTACATGGAGACAGTGGAGGAAAAAACAAGCGCATCTCAGGTGTGTACACACACACACACACACACACACACACATAAACACACACCATTTTTCTCACATACTAAGTGCACAAGGCTTAGAACTTTCTTATACATAAATCTTGAAATCGTCCAAAACTTGGGGTAAATCAGACTTGGAAAAGTAAAAGAGTAAATAGCCTCTGATTCCGCCCATGGTGTAACAGTGTATCTACTGTGTTATTGATTCAGACCCAGCTGCAGTTCGTGGTGTTTCTGTTGGATCTGATTCTCCCAGCTGGATCTCTATGGCCAAACAGAAACAGAAGATCTATAAAGAAAGCTCACTAGAGGAGACAACTGTCAAGAAGGTAATCTCTCTGTGTGTATGTGTGGTCATGTATGTGTTTTATGCGGACACAAATTCCCAGCAAAACTGTGAAGTGACATTGAACAATTACGGAGTCACACAATAGCATAGACACCCACTTCCTTTGAGAGGTGGAGCTAAATATGAACTGACAAGAGGATTAAACCTAATGACTTAATATTCATTTTTTTGTGATCATCACAACAAACCAAGAAAGTCACTGGTTACAGGTTCAGTTTAGCATTATTCTGTCACAATCAAACCAAAGGGACATAACTGCATTGTAGCCAAGATTTGAGCTTAATACCATGGATACGCGTGACTAGTTGAAGAAGTTGACATAGCTGGGAAAAAAAAAAAAAAAAGAAAATGTTCTCCAACAGTCCAAACATACATGTGTCAGATGGAAGTGCACTTGGATGGGATGATTGTGTACCCTGTTTTGGTCTTTTGTTCCGCCTGCTTACATGTGTTGTTTACAGTACGTCAGCACACATTTCCAGCCACATAATCTGTCTAAACTGACTGTGCTGCTCTCTGTCGTCAAGGAGGAACAAGAGAGGAAGAGTTCACTGCCAATGTATGTCAGCTCAGCTGCAAGCCGGGAGCACAGCAACAACACAGCTGAGTCCACTGGCAAAGGTCAGAACTCACACACACACACACACACACACACAGTCATTTGAAATTGCACAACATATGGTATTGCCAAAATTCATTTACAAAAGACACATCAGCTGCAGCATGGAAGCAAGAACTGGCTTTATTTTGTTTAGTCTAATTTGAAAGTGTGTATTCTACTCAACATGCTGAGTTGCTGTATTATTACTACTATCACATTGCTATTACTTTTATTTGTATTAACATT